>JARYGA010012697.1:0-60542 GCA_030545235.1 Helianthus tuberosus | reverse complement strand
AAATCGATGCATTAGAACTTGAGATTTGACTTTTTGAGATAAGTAATCACTTCGATTGTGGAGAGTTACTACAAAGAAGATGACCATGGTTGGCGGATAATTTTTCTTGAAATGTTGAGCTTGCAAAGGTATAATTACTTGCTATCTAATTCATTGTGTATAAATTTCTCTGTGTACTATTTCATTAAGCTTTAATGAGTTGATGCTAAATGTTCTTTTGCTACCCCAATTTATATACACATTAACAAAAATGGCCTTAGGCCCAGACTTCTTGATCAGCTACAAGTGTGGTCTGGTCCGCATAACAAGCCGATCTCCCATTCTGGTCCAATGTGTAGAATCCAGCCTAAGCCCAAGCATCCCAAGAGCCCACATACATGTACAAGCCCAATGTTTGCCTCACATGTAACAACAACCATTTATATTTTTTTTTGAAAATTGACTTTCATTAACCACACCGAACCCGAAAACCGAGCCGGCCAGACAAACAACAACCAAAACAAGCAGAAAAAGAGAAAACAAAATTACATAATTACAAATTTACACCAATTGCTCCACGAGACAGAATGAAAACCCGATCTATGCTTGAACCAAAAGAAGCCCGTAGATCTAATGTCACTAAAAACATCCTCCACACCAAGTCGAGATCCTGAAAAAACCGCCTTGTTTCTCGCCAACCAAATACACCAACATGTCGTAAAAATAATACCTTGCAAGATAACCGAATCCGATCGGCCCAGATTGCTGAATTTATAAACTTCCAGTAAGTCCTTCACCGAGAAGGCGTATATAGGTGTGATTCGGCACCACCTACTAATTTTCAACCACAACTCGTTAGCAAGCTGACAAGAGATAAACAAATGCGACACGGACTCGTCTTCACTGCCACGAAGAGGACAAGTACCAACTTGGTTTAAAATGCCTCTCGAGACTAACGCATCAGACGTCGGAATGCGATTCATCTCAAGTCTCCAAACAAAAATATTACACTTCAAGGGAATCCACTTACACCAATCGAATGAATTCGAAGCACTAGAATCACGAAGCAGGAGATCCTTCACCGATTTGACCGAGAAAATACCATCTGAATCAATCGTCCACTTCCATTTGTCACGACCAGGTCTGAGAGAAACCGAGGAGATCAAGGTGGACAAAGCGTTCCATTCCTGCACCTCGACATCCGCGTCCGGGTCGTGACGCCACAACCACAGCCCATCACCAGTCAGACGATCATACACAGTGCAGTTTTTAACAACCTCTAAATGAAAAAGATGAGGGAACATCTCTTTCAAAGGGGAGTCGACGATCCAGGGGTCTAACCAAAATAAGATATCGCATCCCAAATTAATCTCTCCTCTAAAAAAGCTTCGAATACCTTTGTTTCCGATAATCGGTTTATTCAACAAGTTGCATATGTTGAGCCAAACACCACTAACCGCTCTATTGCAAGGAAGCATCTCCCAACCCGACCGCTTCGAATGAACAGCCTTGATTACTTTAACCCACAAGTTATTAAATTCAACCTTGAATCTCCAACCCCATTTACTTAGAAGAGCCACATTGGTATTCCATAACTTACACAACCCCAACCCTCCCGCTTTCATAGGTAAACAAACCCTGTCCCACGCTACCCAATGGGTTTTCCTAACATTATTAGAGCCACCCCACAAGAATTTTTTAATAATGCTTTCCAAGTCTTTTATTACCTTCACAGGCGCTTTATACAAAGACATATAATAAGTAGGAAGACTTTCAAGAACTGACCGAATAAGCGTAACCCTCCCACCTATGGACAGTAATGCCGCCTTCCAAAGAGAAAGTCTTCTTTCGAAGATGTCATAAATCGGCCTCCAATTGCTGATGCGATTCATATTAGCGCCAACCGTCAAACCAAGATAGTTAAAAGGAACTGAACCCGCCTTGCAACCAATCCAATTAGCCATCTCCTCGACCTCCCCGTTGCTAACGCCGGTGCCAAAAATACTCGATTTGCTGAGGTTAATTTTGAGGCCCGAACAAGCATAAAAGCACCTCAGGATCCTGATGACATTGGCAATATTTTCCTTGTTCCACTCCCCCATAATCATAGCATCATCCGCAAAAAATAAGTGAGAGACACATAAATCGTTACCAGGAATGTTAACACCATGGATAACGCCAACTTCGCAGGCTTTATTAAATAAACAAGAAAGCGCCTCCATCACCACCACAAAAAGAAACGGCGAGATAGGATCCCCCTGTCTCATTCCTTTACTACACCCAAACTCGAATGTTGGCGACCCATTAACCAGAACGGAAGCTCTGGCAGAAGCAAGAATACCCGAAATCCAGCCGCACCACTTCTCCCCAAAGCCCATTTGTTGAAGAATATCGATGACAAATCCCCAATTCACGTTATCATAAGCTTTCTCAAAATCCACTTTAAGAAAAAAAATACCTGTTTTTTGTTCTTTCTAGACCATGAAAGTAACTCACTGGTGATTAAAGGCCCATCTAAAATAAATCTACCCTTGAGAAACGCCGATTGAGAGTTGGCAATCACCTCATTAAGAACCGGTTTCAACCTATTAGCAAGGATTTTAGAAACCACTTTGTTAACAACTCCAACGAGACTAATCGGACGATAATCTCCCAACCCCAACGGGTCCTTAGTCTTAGGAATAAGAGCAATAAACGCAGAGCCGCATCCCTTACTAAGTTTTCCGGATTCGAAAAAAGCATCCATAATAAGATTAAAATCATTCTCAAGGAGATCCCAAAACTGCGTGAAGAAACGAAAGTTAAAGCCGTCGGGACCGGGAGCCCGATCCTTACCACAATCGAATACAACCGATTTGATCTCCTCCTTAGAAAATCGAGTCTCTAAGCAAGCCGCCATATCCGAGGAAATATGACTCACTTGAGAACAAACCAGGCGAGGCCGACGAGGGCAATCCTCAACGAACTTTTCTCTAAAAAATCGGAACACCTCCTTTTTGATAAGGGAAGGTTTGGAAATCCAATCCCCATTCACTTCAAGCCCGTGGATAGAATTACTCGCTTTACGACAATTGATCATAGCATGGAAAAATTTCGAATGTTCGTCTCCTTCTTTCGCCCATCTGATACGAGATCTTTGCCTTAGATCCATAGCTTTAGATTCTTCCGCTTCACGAATTATCTTTTTATTCTCGTGGAAAATCCACTCTTCTTCTTCTTCCGAAAAGTCTCTAGAATCAAGAATATCCTCTAGTTTCTCATTTTCTTCTTTCGCACCCATCACCTCCTCTCCTTCTTTCTTAATCATAATTTCTTTCCATTCTTTTATTCGGTCTCTAATGTAGCTCAGTTTTTTTATAAAAACCAGATCAGGATTGCCATCAACACCTACAAACTCATGCACTGCCTTAGCTACAATCTCATTAAAACCCTGTTTTCCGAACCAAGAATTAAAGATCCTAAACGGACGTGGCCCGAAATTTTTACAATGACAAACCAGGATGATAGGATTGTGGTCCGACCATAACCTAGGAAGAACACGACAAGAAGCCGCTGGCCAAGAGTTAAAGAAATCCGAATTCACTAGGAAACGGTCGAGTTAACTAAGCTTATTACCATTATCCGAGCAAAACGTGAACATCCGACCAGCCATATTATATTCAATCAACCCCGAATCAAAATAAAGTCGTTGAAATTACTGGCACAACTTTGTTTGAAAGCGCAATTTCTTTTCTCCTCTTTAGACCGAACCGCGTTAAAATCACCCATAATAACCCACAAACCATCAGAGGATTCAATGACCCTTTTCAACTCCTCCCATAAACTTTTTTTGGCCGAAACCCCCTGAGGGGCATACACATTTAAGACGTTGAGCGGAGAAGAACAACCCAGCAGGGAACCTCTAACATGGAGATAATGCCTATTTTTCGAACCACCAGTCTGGCTGAACACCTTATCATCCCACGCGCAAATCAGACCCCCTGACTGCCCAACAGACTCCACATAATCCAAACCGAAGCTCTTATTAACCCAAAATTTAGCAAAATCACGATGAGAAACAGAAGAGGCTTTTGACTCTTGAAGCGAAATAAATGAAATGTCATGAACAGCAACCATATTTTTGACCCAACTAGACTTATTAGAATCCCCAATTCCTCTGATATTTAAAGATAGCAAATTCATAATTTGACCCCATTAATACCTGTGATAATCGAGTTCCTGACTATCTCCGGGAGGCTGTTATCGACAATACCAATCTTCGAACCGACATTAACAGTCTCCGAAACTTCCTTCTCAACCTCAGAACTAACCGAGCTCCCATTACCTATTCCGCCGTTGACTTCTACCCCTGAATCCTTATGAACCTCGACCACAGTGTTCTCCGCCGCCCGAATTCCCTCATGAATCTCAAGAGGAGTCGCATTATTCAAATCGAAGCAAAACTGATCAAAACTAGTCTCAGTATTGTCGCCCCTGTTATCTTCTGCATTTGACAAGACGTGATCCCTATTTTCCATGAAAGATCTGGATCTTTTCTTTGGTCTAGATTCCTCTGCAGTGGGCTCCGACCTAGTTGAACGATTAACGGCTCTAGTGCCTTTGGAAGATATCGATTTAAACTTCTTGGACTTAATACAGTTGGGCTTCCCCACTTTGAAACCCAAATCAGAACCTGGGCCCATTTCCCCTAACTGAGGACAATTAAAAGCAACAAAGGAATTTAAAGAAGGGTCCTGGCCCACACAATAATTAGGTCTATCCCTACAAGCCTTGGAACTAGAGCCGCCGAATTCTTTCTCTCTCTGCATGGCAACATGCACAACATCAGAGGACTCAATAGGTTCCTTAGGCCTTTCAACTTCCACCATGGGAGATTCGCCCAACTCTTCGAATTCGGGCCCAACGACAAGCCTCTCATTATTCCCCGAATCGAATTTCGCCTGAGAATCAACGAACTCACCCAGTTCCGAAGACGCCGCGAGTGACTCCTCATCATCGTCAAGAAAATCGGGGATCCATTGATCATTTTCTTCGACAACCCACACTTTATATTTTTTATCCTGCCATCTCAGGCTGAGAATCCCGTTAACTTTATTGCCTGAATCTATAAGAATACCCAAACGGTCAACAGATAAATCCCCAGCTTCTTCGACGAACTGAGACGGCTGAATAACTTTACCATATCTACTCACGATCTCGTCGAACACCATACTTGACATTAGATGAGGGGGAACTCCAAGAATAGAAATCCATGCAATACGTTCAAAGGGCAACGACTGACCGATCCACGGCGATAACGACGAAAACCACTGTTTCCAGATATCCTTGGCTTTTAAAAGTCTATTAGCATCAACTCCATTATCAAAAGAAATTAACACTGAAAGACCACCAACATACTGGATGGCAGCATTAACGAAACCCGCTGATGTTAAGGACGATTTTAAAAAACATAACTCTTTGAACCCCAAAGTCCTACCAACAACTGCCTTCTCTTTAACACTGGAAAACGAAGAGATAGCCGGGTCAAGAACCACGACATCCTCGTCACCTTCCGAATGCGATTTATTTGTGAGAATGTCAAGAAACGAGACTCCCTTCTTAACGTGATGATCACCATGGCCCTTAGAATAAACCCCCTGAGACGTCGAATGCCCTTCACCAGTCCTCTTGTCTCTTCCCCCGGGCGGAGCCGATGGTTTCAGATTGTAACATCTATATTTTTACCATAGGTTTGGTTAAATTTATTAACCACTAGTAAAATAGTAACTAGTTTATTTTTAAAATAAATATTCAACCCAAATAGTTTTAAACACTATTTTATATATAGTTGGTTGAAATATTATACTAATTAATTGACCTGAATATGTGTGACCTTTCTAATAAAATAAAAGTCTATAAAAACTTATATTATTAGACATGTATATTACGGGTAAGTTAACTATTACAAATATGAAGTACCTAGACGGGCCTAGTAAATATATACTAATTAAATTATAAAAATACATTGTACTTGAACCTACTCTATTTTTAGTGAAACTTAGACCCAAATGTAGACAAAAATATATTCGTTCTAATGACATATTCATTATTTTGTAAAAAGTCATATTTTAGAAGTATAAGCGCCAAATAAGTAAAGCAGCATAAATAATTATAATAAATAAAATACTAAAATAAATTAACATATCAATCGATGTTATATATGGATTTTAGAAAAAGAAAAAAAAATAATAATAATAATACAGTAACTTCACAAGTTAGTTTATGTAAACTATTAATAATAAAATAATAATAGAATCAAAATAAAAACATTCAAATATGAATGTTGAACGTGTACAGTTAACATGCATCCAACAAATTTGAGAATTCATTTCATAGTACTACGTGGCACAAAGGATAAGAACAAAAGGAAACTTGGAGTAGACTCCAATTTAACATCTACTATAAATAAGGAATAGCCAACTTTCACATTTGCTTGATTCTTTCTGTCGCCCTCCTTCAAATTATTTTCTTATAGGTTTCTTTCTTTAAAAATATTATAATAATAATAATAGTCATGCCCCGTTTTAAGTATATTTTAACTCCCGATCACCGCTACCCTTTCCGATTGATCTGAGCCTCATAACTTATGCCAGGGCTCTGCCCGACTAAGTTGTTAGGATTCTGTCTCGGGACATCGGGACAAGGTTGAATTAGGGGTACTATACTTAACACGAGTGCAATATATATTTCTATAGCTCAAAAGTTATACCCAAAATTTATACCAGGAGGCTTTCTAGTTGAACCCTAAAGTTACAAAGTGAGGCCATTCTCTTTTCTCACTATTTTATTTCCTTTTTCTTTATGATATAATTATATTCCTTTTTATCTCAAACCATAACAACTCTCACCAAAACTATTATATTTTTAATTCTATTATTATTAATTATATTTTGTCTAAAAAGAAACCCTAGTTGAGACCCTCAAATAATCCTACACAATTCCTAAAATTTTCATAACAATCAGAATCAGGATCAGGGCCCCTAAAACTCAGAGGGGGCATTTCCTATTCGATATTATCTACACAATTCGTTGTCTAAATAGAATTTTATGAAAACGTCGACTCACCAGGGCTATGCAAGTGACCAGGCTACCCTAGGCTAGGGGGTGTGCCCCGCGACACGCGACAGGGACCGAGGATCCCTTCGCGACACGCGGGCGGGTCCAATTTCGGGTATAAATAGGGAGGCTTGGGACTTGATTTCTGGCGTTTGTTCGACGAAGGAATTCGCTTCAGGCACCGAGTTATATTCTGTTTACCACAATTAACACACACGAAACACTAATTAGTAGAGGGGGTGCTGCTACGATACAGGGTATTAACTCGATCGCTGCTACGATTCAACGTCCGATCGATTATAACTATCCAACGATTGTTTAAGTGCCGCTCAAATTGAGTTTATACTTTGTTATTCATCGTGATTTCGACTTGAATGTTTGAGTGCTGTTCGAACTCGGACTATACCCTGTCATTCGTTGTGAATCCGTTGAATTGTTAAGTATTGCACTTTGTCATTCGTTGTGAGGGTTTTATCTCGTGAGTTATCGTAAATGTTGTATTAAGTTATCTACCTAGTTCGTGTGCACTAGGTTCCAAGGTTAATCAATAGGCTAAGTTCTGCCTGTATAAATCTGCAATATATCGAGGCTTATCTGTAACTTTGGCCGTATGAATCTGCATACTTATAATGTGAGTCATTCTCTTTTTATCAAATTTGTTTACAAAATCATGTTTATTTTCAAAGGTTATAATTACAGTGATTAAGTTTATGTAATCACCAAATTACAGCCGGTATGTGGGGTATTGTGCACAGTATTGCTGTTTTATCACTTTAGGTGAGCGAACCTAAAATTAGTGATATTCGTCATTCATTGGGGCAGCCAATGGTGATATGACCACAGTCACCGTAAAGAGTCGAGTGACAAATACTGTGGGTAGTTGGTTTGATATCAGAAACATTGTAATCTCTCTTAATACTGTGAATTATAACAAACGAGTCGTTTTAGTAAAACTGAATGATTCACTCAGTATTTCCCGCTGACAAAACCTTTTCAAAACGCGTTTCAGGTAATTACAGTAGATGGGAGTAAAAGAGGGATACGGCACTGAAAGGCATCAAGAAGTGGCTTATTTACTAATTAAATCAAATTAAGAAATATTGTTTTATGCAATAAAATTTATCTTTATTAAAGCTACCATTGTAAAACATGGGTTTATCCCATCTATTTAAAATAAATAAAATCCGGTGTTTTCTAAACTCTGATATTTTTCCTAACTCACGGTCCTGATGAAATTTCCGCTGCAACATTTTCAAATTAATCACCGGTACCACTGGGCTGTTCGCGACTCCCGATTCCGTCCAGGGTGGGTCGGGGGTCGTGACAGAAGGTGGTATCAGAGCCACTGCTTTAAGCCTTTAGGTGTTGTAACAATAATACCTAAATTCATATAAAAGAGTTAGCAGATTGCTGTTAACTGGTAGCACACATGATAGCATTTAGACTTGAACTTAAGAAAAGATGCCTTAGTATCAGCTTCGAGATAAGCTAAGTACTTGTGTAAATAAAATATGATGTGTTTTGATATACCATAAGAATGGTAATTAGAATATTGCAAGATATGATAAATAAGCAAGAATTAATAGTAATTATTGTTTAGTAATATTAATTGGTCTAGAATAAAATATGTTACGGGAATACAAATTTCCCTAATTCTAGCCTAATAAAAGAGGCACCTTTAAAAAGATACTATTTATGGGAAATAGAAAATTTTCTCCGGCAAGACTGGGTATAGTGTAGCAGACTCTTCAGTTTGTCCGGATATACTAAAGTTACCGCTCCGGCGTGAATCGGATAAGACGGGGTATATAATATGTCAAACAAGTGACAAGATTTCCCTAAATAGTATCATGACCAGATATTTGACTGATTTTTGGAAATACAAATCTGTTAAATACATTATAAAAAAAAGTATGTATATTACAGCATGTATGTAATTATATAGATATGTATATCTATAAGAAATTCCAAAAGTCAATTTGGAAAAAAGCACAAGCATCTGTGTCTAGATTTCTTTATTAGGAATCTCTTTTCCGATATCAAACATTATTTCATTTGATTATCTGCCTAGTAACTTGAGCGATAATAATAACAATAGAAACCCATTAAGTTGGGATACTATCAAAAGTGTAAAGAATTTCTAACACGTTACCATAAACTATTAACGCAAGTAAGAAGCATGTAAAGTGGTGATAAGGTACAAGAAAACACATGAAAATTTAATTATAATTCCACAGAAGTTGAAGTATTTCACACACAATTTCCAAGGCAAGACCTTTGAAAAAAAAAATATTAGGCACGATGACACCAATGCTAATTCCGTCAAATAGAAGAACTACTAATTAAAAGGAAGCACTCTATCATGCGATCCTACAAACAACCTGAATCTCGTTGAGATACGTTGTAACAAGATTTCACAACTATCAGTACACAGTCTAATCAGAGTCATAATTATTTATCACTGAAAAAGGAGTCACATACCTTTGCAAATTCCCTATTTCATTTTATTTGACATTTCCTGGTAATTTCACTTAAACAAACGATTATCACACAAAATTCCAGGTAAAGTTCTTATATTTCTTCTGTTGAAATTCTGACTTCTGTATATAATAAGTTGACTTTCGTATTTTTACTTCCCCTAATGATCATCATACCATGAGGAATTTCTTTCATAATAGCAAATATTGATCTATTTCATTTCTTGGTAAATCCACACGTTACACATGCTCTGTTTGTTGCGCATGTGGTTCGTTTGATTTATGAAGACCACAGGAGGGCTTCATTCTAATTTGTTGTTTTATCCAAACCCAAATATCATTTCGCTATACTTGATCTTTGACATTGTGATCCGCATTATTGCAAAACAATAACTCCTTGATATCGAGTCAATAAATTTCTTGGAAAAGTTAATTTTCTTTGGCATACATAGTTTCTATAGTGACCATGTCCGAATTTTCTTATTAAAACTTGTTTTGTTTAAATCAAAGTTCAAATTATTTAACTCGCTCACATTACATATTCATTTCAAGATTCCATATGATGGATGAAAGCTATTGTATTCAAAATAGTTCCAACAAGTACTTCATTTGTTTTGAACCATAATCAGCTTGTTTAGTCTTTGACTTCATTGAATCATTTCTTTGATCACGATCACCTTGTACTGACATTTTCACAAAATTTAAAGCTTGCACTAATCTCGTTTATATATATCATATATGAATTTAATTAATTATATATTTATAAAAGCCATCTTGACACAAATTGTGTGTTAAGATAATAATACCCAAATTCTTGTCATATTTCAGTATATCTTTTAAACATTAATCTAGCCTTTCGTGATAATTATTACTTTAACATCTTCAATTGAAAAACATTATATATGGAAACTTACATAAGTGAGTACCTAAATTACAAAATAGTATTAATATATTCTTGTTAAACCATTAAGGTAAAGAATTTATATTTTTATATATATAAATATATAAAATTTATGTTGAAGTATACTCTCATTTAAGTTTACGTTCAGTTATTTATTATTGATAATTAATATTAATTTTATTATTAATAATAAATTAATAACAAAAGTGTTAGTATTATTTTAAATACTAGGGTTATTACCAGGAGCAGATATTGGATAGCCTAGCCTTAGTTAGGCATGGACTGATCACCTATGCTTAAACAAGGCAGTACTAACCAATATCCAACCATGATAATGACCAGTTAATATATAAATTAAGTTAATATACTTAATTAGTAAATTTTAATTATATGTAGAAATATTTTATATATACTTTATATTATAAAGAGAAGTCATATTTTCATAAAACAATACAAGAATAAGAGGGACAAATAAAATCTATTATATATAATAAACAAAAAAAATTTGGGACACTTGGCACAATATTAGGGCTTCCTAGATTTGGTTTTGGCGGGAAACTGAATGGGTATTCTTTTCACATATAATGAAGCCCCGTTTTGTATCCGGATCCGCTAATTCGGATCGGTATATATATGTTATAAAAAATTAATATTTCCAATCTTCATTTGCTGTCCGCCTCCAACCATCCACTTTCAAACCCTAATTTCTCATCCAGAACAACAATCAATCCCAAAAATGTTGAGACACGCTGCTAAGAGAATCACATGGTCAGGATTAGCCCCGACACGGTGGTCTTCACCGGCGGCGAACCGGTTTTATCATGAGAGGGTTGTGGACCAGTACAATAATTCCCGTAACATTGGTGCGTTTGACAAGAACGATCCGGTGTAATACAGGGTAAACTTTAAATATTCCATTTCTAATCTTTCTTATTCATCCTGTGTTTTCATTTGATTCTTAACATTTTTGGGTTTTTTTAAATTAGGGTTTCTTATATTCTGTGATGATTTATTGACCTTCGCTGTAAATTAATGGACTTCACTTGAAATGAAAGATTAAATTAAGGGAGAGGTTTTATATTGGATTCCCATAATAACGATTTGGTAGATATGGTTTTTCATAATGATGTGTATATATATGGTTTTTCAAGCTGGATGTGTATATAACGATTTGGTAGTTGCTTCTTGTATATATACATGATTTCACTAAGGTAACAGTTAATGTGTGGGTTACTGTGGCCGAACTTCATATTTCAGTTATCGACATCATAGACTCCTTCGTAATTGTTAATTAGGTTACTAATTTATATAGGTTAATACATATTCTCCCATTCAAGTTTTGTTATATCCAACTCTTTTTCTCTTTCGTATTGTGTGGTACATGTGACGCTTTGCAATCGTGTTGTGCCAGTTGCCCAGTTGGTATAAAAACTTTGTTGTTGACATATTGTGTTGGAAGAAACCAACCTCGATCCCGGTTAGGTTGATCGCTTGTGTTGTGCATTTGATAGTCTCACTTCGATCTAGGGCTAATAAAATCAGTTCAAATATTGTGTTACCTTAGTGAAATCTATTATAAATACAAAAAGCAACTACCAAATCGTTATAAATAGATTATAATTATCGTTCTTTTAAGCTGGATGTTTAAGAAGCTAATGATGTGTATATATATGGTTTTTCATAAGTAATAAAGTGATGATTATATGGTTTATTTCCACAGTTTCCAGAATTCATAGCCAAGTAAAAGCCTTATTCACGCTCTTTGCACTTCACATGTAAACGATACGTTTATTTCGACATTTTCAAGGCACTGCAACCCGGATATGCACATTTAACAACTGATGTTATCAAGAAGACTGCTTTTGATCTCAGTAACAGCGTATGATTCTTATTATATGTTTTTTTTATTTCATAACTGATTCGTTTGCTAAATATGATTACAAAAACTATGCTATTACAGTAGTAATGAGTAATCTACTTCCTAAATAAGCAAACGATTGATGGGGTTTTATGCATTGATATACACTTCGAATTTCAACCAGTTTGTTTTAAACTGGATCGGATTAATAGCGTTTTTTAATGATTTTATGTGATAAAATCCTAAGGCCCCAAAAGGAAAAACCCCTTGGTTCCAATTTCTGAATCCTCCGCTCGAACCAACGATTAGCAGCCATGGTTTGGTTTCAGTGCGAGGACTGTGGTGACAATCTCAAGAAACCAAAGCTCGCCAGTCATTTCAGATCTTGCTCTGCTAACAAGGTTCTATTTCTTACCTCAATTTCATCCACTGATTATTAACTTATCAATCGCGAGATGAATATATTTTGTGTTATGAATTTACATCGAGATAGTTGGTAAACACGCAACAAGCTATGCTGCTACCCTTTTTGAAATTTGTTTGATTGTATATTTGTTCGTGCAGTTATCATGCA
This sequence comes from Helianthus tuberosus, assembly GCA_030545235.1. NCBI lineage: Eukaryota > Viridiplantae > Streptophyta > Magnoliopsida > Asterales > Asteraceae > Helianthus > Helianthus tuberosus. The sequence goes on along the minus strand of JARYGA010012697.1, from coordinate 47,658 downwards.
TCGATTGTGGCCAAATGTTTGGGCAACAAACTGTTCAAGGACACACATAGTGCATGACGGAATGGTGAGATTTCTATTCGACTCTATAGTGTTGTTTTTTATGGTTTATTTGTGATAGGTTTATAGGTTTATTATATTGAGCTTTGAAAAAGTGTTAGCTATATCTGTTTTAAGGATGTCCACTGTGGCTGAACCTGGTGGTTAACTGTTCTGACCAATTGAACCGATTTTTTTCGTATAATGTTTTTACTCAAAACCTTAGGTTGAATTTAAGTTTTAAAGTGTTTAACATGGATCATGAGTATAATACATATATATAATTAAAAAATGAAAACTATTTATAAATAATAGAAGTTAAATGGCCTGTTCGGTTTACACATCCAGTCTTAACTCCCAATTTCCAAATTAGACAGAACTGGCAAACTACGAAAACCAAACCATGAACTGAACTGTTTGGATCTCAAACTTGCTGAGCTGTGTTGGTTTGTTATTGTAAACAACCAAGCATTTTTTTAGACTTTCCGTGATTCTGTGAATTTAAGACGCATTATGATTGTTTTTCGGCTACTCTTAGATCCTATGTGAATCGACAACTATGTTGTTCACCATTTGTCATTTATGCAAATAAAGCATTATGCGTCTGACTTAGCCATTTATTTTTTTATTATTATTTTTTTGTGCAGGAAAAGTATGGTCCAAAGGGCCAAGCTAAAACTACAAATGGGAAACCTGCAAAACCCAACAGTAACTCAAAGCCTAAACCTAAGGTTGACATTAATGTTGGATTATCAGAACGCCTCTTGGATCAGGTGGACGTTCTCAGTTGAAGGTTTTTGAATAGCTACATTTTTTGGAGGTTGAAAGGGTGGCAAAAATTTGCTATAATTTGTATCACCACAAAGTCAGCCCCTCACTACCCTTTTCAAGGTAAACACTATCTCATTTTGATTAGTATTGGGCATTATACGCGCCATGTGCGTTATACCGAACAATATATGTTTTATTTGGCTCCTGTGATTTCTCTCTTGATATGGTAGGCATGGTTTGAAATAGATTTCCACATTTGGGTTTGCTTGGCTGCATCAGACCTTTGGGTGCTTTAAAGTTTATATGCAGTAGAAGTTTAGGTATAATATTAAGAGTAAGTTACTGTTACACCAATCATTCATGTGGTGTATCAAAATTTTAGCTTTCATATTTAATGTAAAACAAAGTTTATATAATCTTATTTTGACCGATTTAAAGGTTATTTGTATTCCTTAAATAACTTTCAATCAAATTTTAAAATTAATTTACTTACTAAAAATAAAGTTAAACATTCTAATTTTATAAATTTTATTAGATATAAATGATACTTTATAAATTATTGTATTTCCTAATTAAGTCTCAGTCAATTTTTTTTAATAATTATTGTAAATTATTGTATTTCCTATAAATAGTCGAAATTAATAATTAACAAAATTTCATTTTTTATTATCTTCGTTAAACTTTTAAATTTCAACGCAGACAATTTCAACGCAGGCAATTTCCGTTATCCGTATGCTTTGCCATGACCATTAACAAAAGTCAAGGACAGTCATTATCTAGAGTTGGTCTATATCTAAAAGATCCTATTTTCACGCACGGACAACTGTATGTTGCACTATCAAGAGTTAAGACGAGAGATGGTGTGAAGATTTTAATATTCGTTGATAAAGGAAAACCAACAAATCAAACTGCCAACGTCGTTTACAAAGAGATTTTTGGCAACTTATGATATATAATTTGTTTTTTCTTTCCATTAACTTTTAACTTTTGTTCTGTTCTATTGATGTTACCTGTTGGTTTATTTTGTATTTGTTCAACAAGTTCTTATGTTCTTTTGCTTTTTATGTTATTGATAGTGAAAATTGGCCCTTTAATGTTATAAAAGTGTTGGGCCGTATATGACTTTAATCTATTATATAGTATTTGATGATTACTTTAAGTATTAAAACTTTTGGCACCTAAAAAATCGTAATTACCAATATTAATGTTCACAACTGGTAGTTATTTGTTTGCTTTAAGTATTTCAACTTTTTTGTCATAAATTTTAATGAAATAAAATGTTACATTTTAATAAAAACACAAGTTTTTTAACTAATAAAGGTAAACTACCCGGGAAGCAGTCCCGGGTGATAACCTAGTTATATAATAATTGTCTATTTCATGTTTTGTGGTAACTATGTACCATAACACTCTAGCAAGAAAATTTCCATATACTAATAATAAGATAGTCATTAATTACGTTGGGTTAGGAAAACATTATACTATATAAAAATAGACCCGTTTTCACTTATTTACAACATGTATAAAATACATTTACAACGTTATATGGTTTCAAAATGAAAATAAGTAATCACATAGAATCGACTCATTAAGTGTACAAAAGTAATATTTTGTACAATAAATATTTTTACAACTCTATTTACAACTTTTAACAATAGTGAATTCTTTTACAAAATAATAATATTAAAATATTTTGTAATGTAATAACTTCCTTGCAATATATATTACATAGTAAATATAAGTTATTTTTAATATAGTAAAATACTAAAAATTATTTTTGGTAAACCAATTACATATAGTAAAATATGTAACAAATAAATATATATTACATAGTATTTATACATATAAGATACGATTCAAATATGGACACAAATAATATATTACATTTACATTTACAAATATAATATAATGGTTGGTCATGTCAAAACAACTTGTCCTTATTATATTTCAATCTCTAGAATGTAATATGAAAAATATGATCACTAATAATGTACTATCACATTATTTCACAATTAAAACAACTTAGAACTCTAAACAAGGATACACTAACTCTATTATCTTTTGGTGTATCTTTGCAATTCACTCATCTCAACACTTTGATTTTCTTATATCATAATTTAATATTTGACAAATCATTTTTCATGCTTTTATTTCATTTTGAATCTGTCGATTCTAAGTCTTCCTCGGTTGCCAATCAAAGTAAGCTTTCTTTTGACAAAGAATTTTATTAATTCTAAGAGTCATTCACATTTCTATTGATCATATATCTATTTTGGCTTAAACCTAGTCACTTTGGAAATTATATCATTTTATCTCATTCGTTTGCTATCGATTTCTTGAACTAATTCAGTTGAACCATTGAATCCTACTTACTGTACAACTCGTATTTGCAAAATTTAATATTTTAACTCTGTGTCATCTACCTTAATATTATTTTATTGACTAAAATATGACATAAGTTTAAAAGAAATATCGTAACCCAAATCTCGAGGACGAGATTTAAAACAAGGTGGGGAGAATGTAACATCTATATTTTTACCATAGGTTTGGTTAAATTTATTAACCACTAGTAAAATAGTAACTAGTTTATTTTTAAAATAAATATTCAACCCAAATAGTTTTAAACACTATTTCATATATAGTTGGTTGAAATATTATACTAATTAATTGACCTGAATATGTGTGACCTTTCTAATAAAATAAAAGTCTATAAAAACTTATATTATTAGACATGTATATTACGGGTAAGTTAACTATTACAAATATGAAGTACCTAGACGGGCCTAGTAAATATATACTAATTAAATTATAAAAATACATTGTACTTGAACCTACTCTATTTTTAGTGAAACTTAGACCCAAATGTAGACAAAAATATATTCGTTCTAATGACATATTCATTATTTTGTAAAAAATCATATTTTAGAAGTATAAGCGCCAAATAAGTAAAGCAGCTTAAATAATTATAATAAATAAAATACTAAAATAAATTAACATATCAATCGATGTTATATATGGATTTTAGAAAAAGAAAATAATAATAATAATAATAATAATAATAATACAGTAACTTCACAAGTTAGTTTATGTAAACTATTAATAATAAAATAATAATAGAATCAAAATAAAAACATTCAAATATGAATGTTGAACGTGTACAGTTAACATGCATCCAACAAATTTGAGAATTCATTTCATAGTACCACGTGGCACAAAGGATAAGAACAAAAGGAAACTTGGAGTAGACTCCAATTTAACATCTACTATAAATAAGGAATAGCCAACTTTCACATTTGCTTGATTCTTTCTGTCGCCCTCCTTCAAATTATTTTCTTATAGGTTTCTTTCTTTAAAAATATAATAATAATAATAATAGTCATGCCCCGTTTTAAGTATTTTAACTCCCGATCACCGCTACCCTTTCCGATTGATCTGAGCCTCATAACTTATGCCAGGGCTCTGCCCGACTAAGTTTTTAGGTCTATCCCTACAAGCCTTGGAACTAGAGCCGCCGAATTCTTTCTCTCTCTGCATGGCAGCATGCACAACATCAGAGGACTCAATAGGTTCCTTAGGCCTTTCAACTTCCACCATGGGAGATTCGCCCAACTCTTCGAATTCGGGCCCAACGACGAGCCTCTCATTATTCCCCGAATCGAATTTCGCCTGAGAATCAACGAACTCACCCAGTTCCGAAGACGCCGCGAGTGACTCCTCATCATCGTCAAGAAAATCGGGGATCCATTGATCATTTTCTTCGACAACCCACACTTTATATTTTTTATCCTGCCATCTCAGGCTGAGAATCCCGTTAACTTTATTGCCTGAATCTATAAGAATACCCAAACGGTCAACAGATAAATCCCCAGCTTCTTCGACGAACTGAGACGGCTGAATAACTTTACCATATCTACTCACGATCTCGTCGAACACCATACTTGACATTAGATGAGGGGGAACTCCAAGAATAGAAATCCATGCAATACGTTCAAAGGGCAACGACTGACCGATCCACGGCGATAACGACGAAAACCACTGTTTCCAGATATCCTTGGCTTTTAAAAGTCTATTAGCATCAACTCCATTATCAAAAGAAATTAACACTGAAAGACCACCAACATACTGGATGGCAGCATTAACGAAACCCGCTGATGTTAAGGACGATTTTAAAAAACATAACTCTTTGAACCCCAAAGTCCTACCAACAACTGCCTTCTCTTTAACACTGGAAAACGAAGAGATAGCCGGGTCAAGAACCACGACATCCTCGTCACCTTCCGAATGCGATTTATTTGTGAGAATGTCAAGAAACGAGACTCCCTTCTTAACGTGATGATCACCATGGCCCTTAGAATAAACCCCCTGAGACGTCGAATGCCCTTCACCAGTCCTCTTGTCTCTTCCCCCGGGCGGAGCCGATGGTTTCAGATTGTAACATCTATATTTTTACCATAGGTTTGGTTAAATTTATTAACCACTAGTAAAATAGTAACTAGTTTATTTTTAAAATAAATATTCAACCCAAATAGTTTTAAACACTATTTTATATATAGTTGGTTGAAATATTATACTAATTAATTGACCTGAATATGTGTGACCTTTCTAATAAAATAAAAGTCTATAAAAACTTATATTATTAGACATGTATATTACGGGTAAGTTAACTATTACAAATATGAAGTACCTAGACGGGCCTAGTAAATATATACTAATTAAATTATAAAAATACATTGTACTTGAACCTACTCTATTTTTAGTGAAACTTAGACCCAAATGTAGACAAAAATATATTCGTTCTAATGACATATTCATTATTTTGTAAAAAGTCATATTTTAGAAGTATAAGCGCCAAATAAGTAAAGCAGCTTAAATAATTATAATAAATAAAATACTAAAATAAATTAACATATCAATCGATGTTATATATGGATTTTAGAAAAAGAAAAAAAAATAATAATAATAATACAGTAACTTCACAAGTTAGTTTATGTAAACTATTAATAATAAAATAATAATAGAATCAAAATAAAAACATTCAAATATGAATGTTGAACGTGTACAGTTAACATGCATCCAACAAATTTGAGAATTCATTTCATAGTACTACGTGGCACAAAGGATAAGAACAAAAGGAAACTTGGAGTAGACTCCAATTTAACATCTACTATAAATAAGGAATAGCCAACTTTCACATTTGCTTGATTCTTTCTGTCGCCCTCCTTCAAATTATTTTCTTATAGGTTTCTTTCTTTAAAAATATTATAATAATAATAATAGTCATGCCCCGTTTTAAGTATTTTAACTCCCGATCACCGCTACCCTTTCCGATTGATCTGAGCCTCATAACTTATGCCAGGGCTCTGCCCGACTAAGTTGTTAGGATTCTGTCTCGGGACATCGGGACAAGGTTGAATTAGGGGTACTATACTTAACACGAGTGCAATATATATTTCTATAGCTCAAAAGTTATACCCAAAATTTATACCAGGAGGCTTTCTAGTTGAACCCTAAAGTTACAAAGTGAGGCCATTCTCTTTTCTCACTATTTTATTTCCTTTTTCTTTATGATATAATTATATTCCTTTTTATCTCAAACCATAACAACTCTCACCAAAACTATTATATTTTTAATTCTATTATTATTAATTATATTTTGTCTAAAAAGAAACCCTAGTTGAGACCCTCAAATAATCCTACACAATTCCTAAAATTTTCATAACAATCAGAATCAGGATCAGGGCCCCTAAAACTCAGAGGGGGCATTTCCTATTCGATATTATCTACACAATTCGTTGTCTAACTAGAATTTTATGAAAACGTCGACTCACCAGGGCTATGCAAGTGACCAGGCTACCCTAGGCTAGGGGGTGTGCCCCGCGACACGCGACAGGGACCGAGGATCCCTTCGCGACACGCGGGCGGGTCCAATTTCGGGTATAAATAGGGAGGCTTGGGACTTGATTTCTGGCGTTTGTTCGACGAAGGAATTCGCTTCAGGCACCGAGTTATATTCTGTTTACCACAATTAACACACACGAAACACTAATTAGTAGAGGGGGTGCTGCTACGATACAGGGTATTAACTCGATCGCTGCTACGATTCAACGTCCGATCGATTATAACTATCCAACGATTGTTTAAGTGCCGCTCAAATTGAGTTTATACTTTGTTATTCATCGTGATTTCGACTTGAATGTTTGAGTGCTGTTCGAACTCGGACTATACCCTGTCATTCGTTGTGAATCCGTTGAATTGTTAAGTATTGCACTTTGTCATTCGTTGTGAGGGTTTTATCTCGTGAGTTATCGTAAATGTTGTATTAAGTTATCTACCTAGTTCGTGTGCACTAGGTTCCAAGGTTAATCAATAGGCTAAGTTCTGCCTGTATAAATCTGCAATATATCGAGGCTTATCTGTAACTTTGGCCGTATGAATCTGCATACTTATAATGTGAGTCATTCTCTTTTTATCAAATTTGTTTACAAAATCATGTTTATTTTCAAAGGTTATAATTACAGTGATTAAGTTTATGTAATCACCAAATTACAGCCGGTATGTGGGGTATTGTGCACAGTATTGCTGTTTTATCACTTTAGGTGAGCGAACCTAAAATTAGTGATATTCGTCATTCATTGGGGCAGCCAATGGTGATATGACCACAGTCACCGTAAAGAGTCGAGTGACAAATACTGTGGGTAGTTGGTTTGATATCAGAAACATTGTAATCTCTCTTAATACTGTGAATTATAACAAACGAGTCGTTTTAGTAAAACTGAATGATTCACTCAGTATTTCCCGCTGACAAAACCTTTTTAAAACGCGTTTCAGGTAATTACAGTAGATGGGAGTAAAAGAGGGATACGGCACTGAAAGGCATCAAGAAGTGACTTATTTACTAATTAAATCAAATTAAGAAATATTGTTTTATGCAATAAAATTTATCTTTATTAAAGCTACCATTGTAAAACATGGGTTTATCCCATCTATTTAAAATAAATAAAATCCGGTGTTTTCTAAACTCTGATATTTTTCCTAACTCACGGTCCTGATGAAATTTCCGCTGCAACATTTTCAAATTAATCACCGGTACCACTGGGCTGTTCGCGACTCCCGATTTCGTCCAGGGTGGGTCGGGGGTCGTGACACAGATTCCCATTCTCTTTTGCGAACAAAGCGACATTAACCAGAAGTCTGTTACCGCCCATTTTAACCTTAGACAGGCTTGACTTAAGATCTACCACATCCCTCACTCCTCTGAAGCTAACAAAGCCAAATATTCTGCCTTCTTTGTCTTTCTTCTTTGCAATGAACGAGCCCGCAATCTCCCCGAACGGTCTAAAAGCATTGGCCAAGTCCCAAGGACGGCACCCTTGCGGGATATTGGTCACAAAAAATTTAGAGACATCCGATTTCGACCCAACGCCCAACCCGCTACCTTTGCGTTTCTTGTTTTGAACCTCCCACGTATCCTCATCACCTTCCATGACGCCAGAAAAGGACCGGAACCAACAACCCGGACAGCGAATGAAAGCTCCAGATTATCAGGATAGAGACAGAGGATACTATAGACCTTCAACCCAAGTGAAAATCAGTGAATCCACTCTCGCTATACCGGAATCCTTCCTTTCGTCGAGCCGCCGGCGTTGAAGGAACCACAAGAACAGACCAGAAAAAACCCGAATCCCGAGTGGCGAATGGGAGAATCGAAATCGGTTTAGGATGAGAGGTCAAGCCTGGGAGCAAGCGGCCTCGCACACTAACCCAAAGATCTTATCTCCGTCGAGCCCTCCGGCGATCGGAACTGAAGAGACGAAAGAGAGAGAAAAATTGTGGTTTTAGAAAAAGTTTAAATCTATATGCAACTTAACTCATCATCCATTGCAATCATCTCTGTTGCAACAACCATTTATATATACTCTAATTTGTAACATATTATATATACTCTAATTTGTAACATAAATAGGCAACAAGTGGTTGTAACTTATGCTTAATGTGTTTTCGTTGCTTGTCTTTGTTGTACTCTTTGCTTAAGGGGTATATTTTTTTGGTTTCTCACCTTGGAGAGTCTTCTTGACATCCTCATTCTCACTTTTTCCTCAAAAAGAGACAACTGCTACACCTCCGCTCCGCCGGTTCATCTCCAGGCGGCGTCACCCTCAACGCCACCCGAAACCCTACGTTTACAAAAAGAATCTCTGATTATTGTAAAAAAAATAGAAAAAATAACAACACTAAACAAATACATATACAAGGGGTTTTTACAAGAGAGTTTATGAGTATTAGGTTGGTGGCTTTTCTTTGGGTATGCTGCTATGATGGAATTAATTATCGTGAATTATTTTTGTGAAGAAAGAGAGGCACAAGGCTGATCATAGAACAAAACAAATGTTTTTTTTTTAAATTAGCTTATTAGTTATTAATAATGTGTTTAGGATTGGAAGTGTGATGATTTGGGGTCTAAACTAGAGCTTAAGTAGCAAGTTACAATGTTGTATGATGTTGTTTTTAAACTTGAATGGGTATGATTATTGAAACAGGTGGCATTCTAACTTATTTACCTATGAATGAGTTGATTTGGGCGAATTATATATTCTGACATCGAAGAACAAGAAGAAAATGGACGTTTCAGGTGCGATTCTCTGTCAGTTTTCAGCACTGAAATATATGCTTGATCAGGTTCGCAATCCAATTTCTTATATTCGTATATTTTTCTCTGTTTTGGAATCGATTTTATTAGGTTTTTGATCCGTCCAGGTGAACGAAGAAATATATGCGAATTTCCAAATTACTAGAGTCATGGAATTAGAAATCGTTGAGTGTTCCGAATTTGAGAGAACTGTAGTTGTTAGTGAGTCCGAGTTGATGAAGACGATGTACATGCTTCAGTTTGAATTAAAAGGACTCATGGCAATGAATTTTCTAAATTTTTATGTTTTGTTCCTTGTAATTCGTTCAGATTTACATTTGTGACTTTCAGGTGTTATGAATAGTAACTGTTGCAAGTCTATGATCTATTTTTAATTTACATTAAACACAAGCAATTAACAAAATGTAACCAAGGAACTAAACAAAATATTAGTTGATATATTTATGTTTGAAGATTTATGTTATTGTTATATGTCTACTTAATACTTGCACATTTTGGCAATGATAGTATATGTTCAGAGTTCTCATGATTTGTTATCGGTCTGATGTGTATCACGATTTCGCAGTGGGCGGGTGGTGTCTGACGAGGTATGGTACTGGACCCGACCCGAACGGTCGGACTTTTCGGCTATTTATCACTTTTATATTAATTATATATTATTATTATTGTGTACTAACCCGCGAAGCCCAGCGCATTGTAGTTTATACTACACTAGGCTGTGGGCTCGTAGAGACAACCCCTAACTGGGCCTGGCCTATTGAGGTTAGGGTTTTCCCATATCTCCTATATAAGGAGGTCTCCACCTCCTCATTAGGGCATGAGATATAGGGCAACACTTTTGTAGCTGGAAATAGGGGATTCTTCCTCTACCGGCCGTCTCTACATTGCCCACGTTTCTCTCTTCTTATTTGCAGGTCTAGGGTTCGGGCGAAGAAGGCGAGGTATGGCCATATCCGTATTCATCACCATAGAAGTTCCGACCCGCTTGGGTTCATGCTTCTTCATTGGCGCCATCCGTGGGACAGACACGAACCACGTCTCGTTATTCTTTCTACCCAAATTTCTAGACCTATGTTTTTCACAAGATCCAAACGCGGATCAATCGGGTGCCGATCTGTTATTGTACAAGGTACAATCATCACTAGCACACAAGGTATAATCCCTCACACGTATACCTTTTTCTATTGGAAGACACATACATACATGGCAGGCTAAAAGTGTACTAGATGTCTAGATTTCCCCAGCTTTATATCTTTACAACCATGTTTAGCCTGCTAAAGGGCATGGCTAGTACACTATAGAAAAAGGCCCACGTCACAGGTATTCATTCTATTATATTATATCATTTTTATAATGAGACTTGCAAACTTAATAATATGCATGGCTGGGATATCATTATGTCAAATTCCTTTACACAAAATATGCGTTGAAACTCCAGACCTTACCCAAATACTCGATTTGACCCCGAGCAGGTCGAGTTCCAATGGCGTATCAAAGTTCTTTATGAAAACTCTGTCGCGCTTGTTCATCGCCTGTCGGACATGCTCCGCCACGCGAGTACATTGATGCCCACAAACTTTGTCGTCGCGGGTAAACTCTGCGACGCAAGTGCACCTCGCTGGCCGGACACAACCCGTCGCCGTGCACACTCCGCCGTCGTGCAAGTATGCTCCGCCGCCACCCGAGTACACGCCGCTTGCCGGACACACTCGGTTGCGCGCGCGAATACACACTGCTTGTCGGACACACTCCGCCATCGTGCAAGTATGCTCCGCCGCCGCCCGAGTACACGCCGCTTGCCGGACGCACTCCGCCGTGAGCGCGAATACACATCGCTTGCCGGACACTCTCTGCCGCCATGTGAGTACACCTCGCCTGTCAGACACGCTCGTCCGTGGGACCGACAACGGTTGCATCTCGCTTTTTTCACTTCTATCTACAGATTTGCGTTTTTTAGATCCACACGCGACTCGTTGGATCAGCGACGATCAGTTCTGTACTTTCTCAAAGCTCAATCTGGTATGCTTTTTCCTCCATTGAAATGCCTTGAAACCATGCAACCATGGATGATCGATTGTAGATGCGATAGATGTAGTTTTACGTTTTAAACTTTCCAAGCTCTTGTGATATAAATCAGATCCTCCAAAGTGTGGTTAATTAAAGATGTGATAAATCTATACTAAACAATTGACATGCTTCAGGTTTTCAAATATATTCGTATGATCATGTAATTCATCTTTTGAAGCACGAACTGTGTAACAAAAAGTGAAAGTCAATTATAAACTTGGGGCACAAAATTTTATAGGTGGAATATAATGAATTATTTATTCATTTGAAAAGGTTTTGTACATATTGTAAAGCATGAAACACCATTTGTACAGCCATAATGTGATCAAACATTAACATCTGATTCGAACGGAGAACCCGCATTATACTTCCGCAAGACCCTCATTTGCCGGATTCGCCGCGTACTAAAAATTGTCCGCTGGGCATGACCTTTCTTTCCGACATCTCAGGCGAGCAACCTTCTTGGTCGCGCCGTCCCTGGCAGCCAATAGTTTTGGTCCCGCCATCTCAGGCGGATGGTTATCTTGGTCATGCCACCTCTGGCAGCAGATAAAGTCATTCCGCTCATCACCGGCGGATTAACATCATATTCCCGCTTCATATTACCCCACTCCTCCAACTCCGGCGGGTTACAATCATGTCAGCCCATGGCCTATCTCCGGCGGGCTACCGTACCATTCCGCCATCTATAGCAGACCACCGTCTTGAAGTCTGCCCTCCTTGGCGCAACCTAGTTCACGCCGTAGGCATTCGCGCGGTGTCGTTCATGCCACCGACGTTCAATAAAGGTCGTGCACACACGGGAAACGTTTTGTTAGATGACCATCGTGCCGCAACATCTCATTACAAGGTAGCACCCCCCTTGTAAACGGTGATTGCTATCATATCGCCTCTTTACGCGCTAACGGCGTTCAACCCAAGCAGAAGTTACAAATGGGCTTAACACCTCCACTAGAGAGGATTTTAATCGCCTAGTTTCAAGTCAGATCGGATAAGTCTTTTAACTTCTGTCATGTTACTTAAGCTTTTTATCCATAGTGTTGTTGATAATCATTACACGTCAATACAATTTCACCGAGTGATATAAATCTGAACCTAGAGCGTACAACCCGGACGAATGTACTCTTTGTTCGCTCGCTGACCACTGTGGATTATTTTCCTTGTCACTCTTATTTAATTTGACACTCTTCCTCAGTTGTGAAAACTCCGACTGATCTGGCGGACATAATAATAATAACAGGAATAATAAAAATATAAATTGGTTATACAGCACTAGAAGCTAAGCCTATCAATATCCATGCGCTTTGCAACGTGTATAGCTAATTCATGGGTGTATCAATAGCATTTCATATCTTTTTGAAATTAACCGCACTTCGCTTTTCTCAACTTGATCTCTAGATTTTAGTTCTTCATTCAGATTTTTCTAAGCGTCCACCCGGTTTAAGCACATCCCGTGGATCCAAAGTCTTCCAAATCAAATCTGGTATGGGGTTCTTTTCATTAGAATCACTGATAAAGTTAAACTGACTATTGATATGATAGGTCCATTCTTTTACATATAAGATATATATTATTGACAATCGTAAGGTGATCTTTGACTTTAATATTAGTTATATTGTTATTGGCATATAATTATTAAATTACAAATACATATGATCTTCGACTTTAGTTGTCATTTAGCCTGTAAGCATAGCACTTCATGCACAGCAATGGGCGGTCGATATGTATATCTCTTATTTCTTTCATAATACTCATCTCTTATATAAAAAATCTTTTTACAATCGAGATGAGGATCCAAATCTTTTCTGAACACTTTTAACACCGCATCGAAGTCCGAGTGGTGGTGTCTAAAGGTGTGTCGCTTACAGTATCACCCTGGGGGCGTGTCGCTTCTAGCGTTCCGGTCGACGTTATCTCTAGCGTCCCGCTACCCGGTGGGTATTTCGTATGCCGCTCCATTATCGGCTGACAATATTCTAAAACGTGGGCATGGTCTCAAATTTAACCGCACATCTTGCGTGCTTGACAAACTTACCCACGCCTATGCGTATTGGAAGGTCTTATTTGCACATCACACTTTCGGGCACCATCCCTACGTCGGATGACTTTTGTTCACACTCCGTTTTTAATGGGTCACTATATAAACTTCGCCGGGAGCAGTCGTTTCGCCCGCGCAACTTTCGGCGGACGCCCTATACCACCTTTACACATACGGTGGAGGTTTTTTCCTTAACCCGCGGAAGCTTTCTCCTCAACTCGCCATGCCAGCGGAAGCTTTTTCCTTAAACCCGCCACTCCGAGAGAAGCTTTTTAGCAAACCCCCCATTCTGGCGGAAACTTTTAGGGTGCGTTTGGTTCGTAGGAATTCAATGGAATTTAAGGCAATTGGAATCTAAATTCCATCTCTTAAGATGTTTGGTTCACAGAATTTGATGGAATTGGAATCTCAATTCCAATCTTTATGTGTTTGGTTGACAATGGAATTGGAATTGGAATTGGAATTTGGCATGAATTCCTTCTAATTCCTTTAACTAAAGGAATTCAAAATCCTTCCTATATGTGAAGGAATCAATGTAAATTCATTGGAATCTTCGACCGTTTCGACCCGCATCGTTTCGACTCGTACTATTTCGACCCGTACTGATTCGATCCGAACCGTTTTGACCCATACCGTTTCATTCGACCCGAACCGTTTCACCCGAAGACCCGTACAATTTCAACTCGAACGGTTTCGACCCGTACTGCTTCGATCTGAACCATTTCGACCCGTACCGTTTCGTTCGACCCGAACCCATACTGTTTCGACTCGAACTGTTCCGACGCGAATCAATTCGACCTGAAGTGTTTAGACGTGAACCGTTCGACCTGTATCGTTTCGACGCAACTCATTTCGACTCAAACCGTTCCGCCCGTGCCTATTCAACCCGTCCGTTTTTACGCGAACCGTTTCGACCCGAAGTGTTTAGACGTGAACCATTCGACCCGAAGTGTTTAGACGTGAACCATTCGACCCGTACCGTTTCTACCCGAACCGTTTCGACGCAACGCATTTCGACTCGAATCATTTCGATGCGAAATAATAATATATTTTTAAACTTGTCTGTTTTGTCAATCGTAGCTATGGACTCCCCTGTTGACAAAATATCATGTTACATATAAATGGGTTCCGTTTTGTAAGAAATTTACCATAGAGCCACCAGCATCAGAGATGTACTTCTTTGACAAAAATTAGAAGGAATTCATGTCAAATCCAATTCCAATTCCATTGTCAACCAAACACAACAAAAATGGAATTGAGATTCCAATTCTAACAATTTCCCATTCCAATTGGAATGTTTAAATTTCAAATCCAATTCCTTCAAATTCTAATTCATATACAAATTCCAATTCCAATTGCAAAACATTCCGCGAACCAAACGCCCCCTTAGTTTATTAGATCTGGGTTCCAAGGTCTCTATATGCATGATGCATGGATTGACAATTTTTAGACCCATTCTACACAGCTTTTACAATATCCTAGCTCTGTGTTATGTAAGTCTAAAATATGATTTATAAATCAACAACGGTTACGTGATATTTTCGATTGACAATTTTTAGTTCGGTGCTAATTATTCAATCTCTAAATGAAAATTATAGATCTAATTTCAGCAACCGTAAACCTTCCAAATCGAAGGATCGGTGATTTTATCTCCAACATATCTATTAATAAATACAGAGTTTCGCTTCGGAACTCAGGATCAGAATGCGGGGTAACACGCGATGGTATGTAACTTTCCACGGAAGACATTCTATGGTGTACCATCCCCGGGGAATGACTTTATTTTTGTCGCCATATTACCACGGGTGGTGTTAAATGCCATGCTATGGAGCTCCCATCGGCATACTTTTTGGGTGTGCCATCTCAAGCGGGCTTCTAGCTTGTTTACGCCAACCATCCGCACTACATGTGCGGAAGCATCGATCACTATTAATTGTTAGCAGGAGGTACAAGTTGTGCATGGAAACCACACATTACTTTCATACCAGGCACACTGGATCAGTACAAGACAAGGCAATGGAAGATCCCTTCTTGGCACATACATTCGAACCTTACAGGAAAAAAGCGAATAGCATCTACGTACCTGACGCCTCAATATACATATAATCTCAAAAGACAAACAAACAAGCTAGTTCATAACTAGTGGAGCAGCGGATGTTATGCCACCTTGCTCACAACGTCAACCGGCGGACAACAATCTTGGTCACGCCGGCCACGGCGGATGTTCCCAGCAATCCACTCATCTGGGATTGTGACCGTTTCTGCCCGATGCTTATGGGAAGCAACTGTCTTGGTTATGCCATCACCAACGGATAACCGTGTCTCCTTACCTTCTCCAGCAGGCCGCTCTCCCACCACCTCTGGTGGACCATCATCTTTTTTCATCTATGGCAGAGTACAATCGTGTTATTTAGAACTTGACTCGTTTCACTCCACCCGTGTATGCCACCCGCCTGCAAATCCACCCGCCTACGCGTCACCGGCGTACATAGGTCCATCTCTCGAATTCTGACCAGGCGGCGTAATGAAAGGTTGAATTTTGGACACAACAAGGCAAAGTGCGTTTAACACCAACATACGGTGCACATCCAGGCCAATTACGGTTCGGTACAATATCATACAAATGGCGAGTGTAACCAGTTTACCAAAAGCAACCCCGTGCATACAAACAAGTCTTTGTTGATAGCGGCACTAAGCTGGGAACTTGCATTGTAAGACACTGATGGTACCCATGTCACTGGACGTGATCTCCAAACCCGGCATCCTGGCCCGGAGCATCCCAGTTTAGACACCCAGTATCAGCAAAATCAATAAGAACGCTAATGATAGTTGATTAGATGATGAATAAAACAAGCCATACACCAATCGCAACCCATCTATGAATAATGGTTCGATAAAATTTTTGATTATCTATTATATTGGACGCCGGTTATGTGTAAATCAGGTAACATATTGAAACGGCGGGACTTACATGGGTGATGTTGTACAGCTTTCTTGGTCACGTCATCTCAAGAGCACAATCTCATCGTGCCGCCGGCCTTCATGCCGCCCACATCCGCACATCGGCATGCACGCCGCTCGCCTTTAAGACGCCCACATTCGTGACGCCAGCGTCGCCCAACCAGCTTTTGCGCCACCTCTGACGCCCCGTCATATGACATCCGTCGTGTTTTTGTTGTGCCTCGTCTGCATGCCATTGACTAAGACATGCTGTGGGTGTCGTTACATACATGCTAGTGAGCACACATCTTATTCCTTGCCCTGGACAATATGGTAAGACCGAGAACACTTATTATCGGTGGTATGAATGGTTAGGGCTAGACAGGCTTACACAAGCAATCTTATGCTTATGGCATTTTGAAATACATGTTTCTCTATTATTAGAGATTGTCATTTTTATTGGCCACTAACAAACACTAAGTTTAGGAAGGGTTAGCGACACCAGTTGTTATTCGCGCCACACGCTGTCTCACCGCCTTGTTCGTGCTACCGGTATTAACCAACACTAATGTGGATATTTTGTCAAGCACGCAAGATGTGCATCTTTTGTTTACATTGGCTTTAATAAAATTTGCAGCTTTATATGGCTTTCAAATAAAAGTTTGATTTAATTATGTTATCTGCGCAATACTTCTAACATATTCAGTTGCCTTGAACTTTGGGAGCAAGCATAGCACAGTATTGCTGTGATCTGACTACATCAAAAACGGAAAATACGCTTCCGACATCATGGCTTACATACCAAATAGAAATCGAAGCGGAACTTACGGGCAATTGCACCATCCGGTTCACGCCACCTGCCTTCAAGACATCAGGTTATTTTCATTAAATATCGAAAGCGGTACGCCATCCCATAATTTAACATGCTTATCATGCGTTCTTATTCTTGACCATGTGTAATTTGGAGGGCAATGAATTTTCATTTTCGTAAGAAATTTACACAATACACTCTACCTAGTATTGCCTCATACTAGAGCATGTTCACACATGTGATTTTGCAAGGAGATGAACCTTGACTTTCGTTATATAGATAAAGGAATTATTGTCATTTTACCACTTACTTTTGGCAAACGAGTGTTGATTCTATACAGGAGTGTTGATTCTACACAGGATAACACGAAAGTTGGTACGACCTTGCAGACGAGCAACCATATAAGCACGCCTTTGCATCGAAATGAGGATCAACACGGCGTAAGGTTACTATTACCGATCCTCATTAAAAACGGTTATAATCTTCACGAGGTCCAAGATATACACCAAGTGTCCCCATTCAAGAATGATGATAAGTGATGTGAACGTTGTTCAGTAATGATTGCCAGACGTTTTGGTTGGCACACCAAATGATTCGCATTCAAAGACACAACTTTGGAAAAATAATCCTTCAAAGGTGTTTATAAGTCAATATCTACATTTGGCTCCTTAACAAAATCAAGAACAACGCGGGTAACAATGGCTTTAGATGTAAGCATGTGATTATATTGGTAATGGTGTGGATAAGAATGTCTTTATCCAGCACCATGGGAAGAACCTTTGGTTTATAGATGTTACTATCGACAACGCCGCATGAGCTGCGAGTCACACCAGCAACGAAGCATCAGTCACGAGTCATATCTACAAAGAATATATGATGTCATGCTATATCTAGGTCACCTGTTCTCACCCCTGCCAGCTTACCGCGCCACCTACGCCAACACTCAGCCATGCCACCTTTTTGCTGGGTTACTTCGTGTCCCGGCTACCTCTTGGCCATACTACTCGCTCAACGGACCACCTCTTTATGGAACACGTGCCAGAGACATCGGTAAGTTCCAGCCTCTTTTCTTTACATGTTAAGTATGGCGTACAAACATTGCAATGAGCCAGCCCTTAAATACAGGATGCTCATATACTAATCATAAAGTATCGCTTTCACTTCCATTTCCATACCTGTGCACAACCACATAAGGATGTAAGATAACAACACATATTCAGTGGAAGACAAACACGACAAATCACAAATATAGATATGTCCTTTTGTTTATTACACTCACTTGTGATAGGCACGTCCATGCTTTATACCTTAGCCTAATTTCATCAAGTTAATCAGATATATAGCACTGGGAATAAAACCATCTAAAGAAGTGGTTTAATGAATAAACGGAATCTACCGAATTCCTTAATTTTATTCAACCTCCAAAACGCTGTATGATCTATTGATCCAGGAGTTCATATTTATCTCTGGGCATAATTAAACAAGAAAACTCAAGACAAATTGTGTCTAGACTCGCGCGTATGACAAGAGGGCTATATTTTTTTCTGTTACGCGACATATTTAGATATGCATTTGTATGATGGTTCGTTATCACTTTTTTGCTAAAGTTCAAACCTACTAACATACTTTAGCAGCATTGAACTGGGGGACTAGCAGGGTATAGCGCCATTACGCCTTAAAAGTGATAATCTTCTCTCAGGCTGCCCATTAAGGTGATATCCATGGCACATTATCCCGCATCGGTTCATATATAATATGGGTGTTTCAATACGCCAGACAATATTTATACTTCTCACATCATTTGGTCTACGACTATACCACTTGACACGCATATGCAATTTGGTAGTCAAGACAAATGCACGACAAAACTAGTATACTTGATTATTCGAATAAGTATTCCGCACGCTATGCGACAGGAAAAATACTTGCTCGGATATGTATTCTCCACACCAGTCTGCGACATGGATAAAAGAAAACCCTCACGTCGCAGTCGGCGAGGTAAACAAACATGCCACCTACTATAAGCATTCCGCACGCCAGTGCGCATCCAGGAAAAGCACGTAGTAGCTTACATAAGTGCTCATTCACGCCTAGCGCGTATAAAGCATTGTATTATCTCAATAAGTGCTCATTCACGCCTAGCGCGTATAAAGCATTTTATCATCTCAATGAGTGTTCACTCACGCCAAGCGCGTAGAAAGCACTTTCTTGTTCAAGTGTTCATTAACGCCGCGCGGGTTATAAAGCACTTCCTGATATCTACAAGTGTTCATATAAACATTTGTAAAACACAACATACCACCGCATTTGAACTGCATATCATGGTAAAAAACAACTCTGACACGAAATATTTTCACAATAACAAAGTCAGATGATCAAATTATACAGCGCTAAGAGTGGGCATCTTGGTAATAGATGCACAACCATTGATGACAAACCAAGTACTTGTCCCACAATTATAAAAACATTGTGGGAAACATAAATAACGCTCTAAGCACCCTTCCGAGGTCACTGAGCATAGCAAGCACTTCTGCAGGGGTGCCTTTTATATCCTTCTTTCCGATTGCAACGATAATTGCTATAACCGGATCGTCAATAACAACGACTGGTACAACCACCAGCAGTTTCACATTCGCCTAAGGTGGCATAACATCCGCGTATGCGTCTATGGCCACCAATGGCTGTACATTACGGCAACGGGGATCCCGGTGACACGGACGCGTGGTAGGGATCGTCGTCACGTCAGCATCAACTCTTTCAATGGGTTGAACACCGTTAGCGTACCATATGCTAACCAACAAAAGACACATCAAAGGGTGAATATTCTGCAATGGCCCCCATGACTATGGGCGCACAGCTAAAGCAGGGCCTCACCTGAAAAAATCATCCAAAGGCGAGGTACTTAACTACCAAAACTAGCATGTTCCAAGACTCGTGCACGAGACCTAACCACGTGCGCGCAACCTTAACGAGCTCATGGCAAAGCGCCAGTACAAATGGCAACTGCCTGCAATCAATCAGCTTGCGCCAGGTTTATCCAACCAGTTTCCACGACCGTGTGATATTCACTGCTCCATTATCTCTACTCACAGGCAACGACAACCGCAACAAACGTGGCCAACAACTTTCTTGCACCCGGACGACATGTAAGCCTAAAATTAAGTGATCTTCACTCCCGAGCTCCTAATAAGTCTAAGTGCTCCTCCCACGCTTACACACTGGAGCAACACTAGACTGGGGGGACATGACGAGGTATGGTACTGGACCCGACCCGAACGGTCGGACTTTTCGGCTATTTATCACTTTTATATTAATTATATATTATTATTATTGTGTACTAACCCGCGAAGCCCAGCGCATTGTAGTTTATACTACACTAGGCTGTGGGCTCGTAGAGACAACCCCTAACTGGGCCTGGCCCATTGAGGTTAGGGTTTTCCCATATCTCCTATATAAGGAGGTCTCCACCTCCTCATTAGGGCATGAGATATAGGGCAACACTTTTGTAGCTGGAAATAGGGGATTCTTCCTCTACCGGCCGTCTCTACATTGCCCACGTTTCTCTCTTCTTATTTGCAGGTCTAGGGTTCGGGCGAAGAAGGCGAGGTGTGGCCATATCCGTATTCATCACCATAGAAGTTCCGACCCGCTTGGGTTCATGCTTCTTCAGTGTCTGTGTGTTGTTTTGCACGAAATGCTTTATGGTACGACAACGTTCCACGAGCTCACAGGAGAATAGCCGCGTTGCATGGTTTGATCCGTAAATTGCTCCACTGTTGTAGGCAATGTTTTAAAAACCGGTATATACCGGCCGGTAATACCGGTAATACCGGTTACCGGATGTGTAGGCGGTACGAAACTGGCCGGTATTTTACTGAAACGGCATCCTTTTTAAACCGCCGGTTAGTTGCGAAATACCGGTATGAACCGGTGTACCGTACCGGCCCAATGAAATTTTTGGGTTTGTTTTTACAACTTTATTAGCCCACTGTTAATTTAACCTATCGTCGTTTCAATTTTCTTTGGCAATGCACTTCATCCTTAGTCTCAACCCTTCATCTTCATCATCAGTCGATCACAATTCAAACCACCATTCAGTCGATAGTTCAACACTTCAACCCTTCATCTTCTTCAACTCTGCACTTCATCCTTAGTCTCATTTGAACTGGTAAGTATTTCTGTATTAGTGTATTACAGTCTCTTTCAAGTTTCAACATGGAGGTTTAATGGGTTTTTCGGTTGATGAGGTTATAGATATTACAACGGCTTTAGGCAAGTTTCGTGATGGCGAAGAATGTTTTGGTAGGAGTAGTGCCGTTGCTTCTCGTAAAGCAATTCAACCCGGTAAGATAAATATATTTTTCATGTTATTGTTAACAATATTAGTCTTTTATTTGTTATTGTTTTGATAACTATTTTCTTTTGTAGCCGAATGGTGGAGATTATTTGGTGGAGATTATCCGTTAATGCAAAACTTTGCCGTTCGAATATTAAGTCAAACCGCATCTTCCTCCGGTTGTGAACGTAATTGGAGTGTCTTTGAAAGGATTCACACAAAAAAAAGAAATCGGTTGGAACATGAAAGACTTAATGATCTTGTGTTTGTTCATTACAACTTGCGTTTACAAAATAGGTACGATATCTTGAAATCTTTAAAATGTTTATTACATCGTAATTTACTTTATAAGTGTTGACATTTGGGTAGTTGTTTTCGTAGACTCAAATATGCTAAAAGATCCTATGACCCAGTTGATTGTGAAAGTATTAGTCATGCGGAATTTTGGGTGGTTGAAGAAGAGCCGGCAGGAGAACTTCATAACGATGATATAGATAACATGTTTGGTGAGGAAGATCATGACCCGGTTTCTCAAACACAAAGTTACTTATTATATATGTCACTTATCTTACGTAAGTTTAATATATTATGATTATTTGCAACTAAAACTTCTTATTTAATAATGTAGGAAACGAAAATAGTTATGCTCTAGTTGATGAGGATGGTGACGATAGTGAATTTCATCTTTTAAGCGACCGGGAACTTGATGCATTCAACACTCCAATGGCTTGAACTTTGTTGGAAAACTGAATATTTTTTAATCATCTTTTTTGTTATGGATTAACTTTTGGATTGTTTTTAATTTTTTATAATGCACTTTGGATTTTTTTTTTGAGTTAAAGTTGTAATTTATGAAATTATACAGTTAATTAGTTAACCCGGTTGAACCACCCGGTACAACCCGGTTCAACCGGTTATACCATTTTTAAGCCCAATCCGGTACGATTAAAATACCGGTTTTTAAAACATTGGTTGTAGGTATTTTTTTGGTCCAAATCTTTTGTAGGTTTTGGAAGAGCTTTATTCAACATTGTTGCAAACAGTGATCATCTTCCTTTAGGATGTCACCAAATATCCACCAGGTTCCATCCTAATTCTCTATGCTTTACAATTCATCACACCAAATCCCCCTTATTTAACTCTATCTATTTATTTTTTGATATTTCTTTCAACTTTTTTGCATTGAATTTCCTGTGCATTTGATCGAGGCAGCTTCAAGTCCGTAAAGAGTGTACGAGGTATATATAATTACTTTTTTATGTGTAAATGCCCTAATTTTTAGGATATTTGTCTACTAATTAATTTGCAACCTAGAAGGATTAAGAGATTTGGATTTTTAGGTATGTTTTATTCACGTTTGACAAAATGGGCCCACGTGTGAAGCACGGGGACGGTGGTGAATGGAAGTTTAAGAGCTTGGCAGACGGGTCAACTAGACCACAGTTGATAATCTTTATTTTCCTTTCAATTTAAAGCTATATTTATTGTTGTTTTGTTAATCTTTCAACTGGCATGAGAGAGAATTCCAAGTTGCAACTTTACCATATAAGCCAGATTTCAAAGTGGTGCCAAAGAGTCATTCATATGAGCATTTGAACGCATTTTATGAACAGTTTACGTGTCTTGATGTCGGCTGACTAGAAATATAAATCCAGCCCCCGCCGCATCGCGGCGGGTTACGCTTCTAGTTTATTAGAAACAACATGTTATAAAAAATAAACTTGAATAATTAGAAACAACATGTTATAAAAAAACTTGAATAATAAATATAATAAAATGTTTGTGTGATATTTTACACAATTAATATTTGTCACTTAGTCATTGAGATGTAGTGCTATACAATTTCTAACAATTAATATCTGAAAACAATGAAGAAGAAAGAACGAACGAAGAACAAACCTTATTGCTGGAGATAGAAGAACGAAGAAGAAGAATCGACGATGAAGAAGACGTTAGTCGGTAGAGTACGAGCGACGTGAATATGTAAACCGTCAACTTATGTTTACGAGAATAAAAACACCTATAAAGTGGCTTTTATTGTAAACCAAAAAAGAAAAAAAAATGCCGCTATTTGATCGCTTTGGAGTTGATACACACGTCATAGTGGGCTTACGGCGTATCGCAACGCTATTCGCTATAGTGGTCACTATTTGCGCCATGGTTGTAAAACAAGGTTTCCAAGGCCGAGTACTCCCCGAGTAGTCGCTACAAGGTAGGCTGCCGATGCGACTTTCTTTGACTCCGCCTAATTACTCGGAATCGGTCAAACGCGGTCAACCGAGGCCAAAATCGTATCTAGTAGGTCAACTTGGGCCGAGTTTGACTTTAAAAATAATAAAACATAATTTCTATGCCTATCATATTAAAGAATGAATATTATTTTCACGTATTTTGTTATAGATATTAGTAAGTTTATGTTATTTGACATGTATTTAATTTCCAAAAACTAATTTCTTTATAATTTAACATGTTCGAGTACTCTACGCCTAGGCCGAGTACTCTCAACTCCCCGGTCGACCGACTAGGGAGCGCCTAGCGACTTTTGCAACCATGATTTGCGCTATTGACTACTATGACCGGGCTTTAAGAAGAAGGTATGATATGCGTGATACGGTTGACCCAATTATCTTAAATGATGGAAATCTACAAGATCCGAGGGAGTGGTTGATGGGAGCTTTAGAGGAGAATGAAGAAACTGCCCCTCTTCATGTGGGTGAAGGTTTGACATATATGGTCATGTTGCGACGGCTATTAGGCGGGTGACCTGGCTTATTATACTAGAATAATTTGATGTGGATACCAGAGAAAATGATGTTGTGGCTTATAAAGATTTTTTGCGAGCATCAGATCGCGATCATGATGATGAGCCGAAAAATTTAGATTTTTAGTGAAAGCATGTGTTAGCTATTCTGGTGGTGTGTGAATGTTTATTTATTATACTATACTACAAAAGGAAGTGTCGGCTGATTGATTCCATTGGCCAAAATGGGCGGCACCTTTAAATTGTTTTTTTTTTTTTTTTTTCGTTTTGCCCCTAGCTCAAACTAAAATTACGCTTTTGTCTCCATGTCAAAATTACGATTTTGCCCTCAAGTCAAAATTACGATTTCGTCTGCCACTCTTCCATTGGACCAACCATTTTATTATTTTTTATCCATTTTAAAATGACGTTTTTGCCCCCACAGCTCAAAATAATATTACGGTTTTGTCCCAAATAAAATTAAATTTTTTTCCCCAGCTAAAAATTACGATTTTGCCCTCAGTTAAAAAATGTTATTTTTCCCCGTTAAAGAAATTTCGATTTCGCCTTCAGTTGAAAATTACGATTTTCCCCCCTTAAAAATAAAATGATGCTTTTGCCCCAAACTCAAAATTACGATTCTGCCCTCGGTTCAAAAAAAAATTGTGCTTTTGCCTCCATCTTAAAATTACGATTGTGCCCGTAGTTGAAATTTATATTACGCTGTTACCCTAGGTGCAAAATTACGAATTTGTCCCTAATAAAATTTCAAATTTTCCCCCCTTCAAATTTACAGTACTGCCATCACTTTAGCTTTTGGCAATTTACAATTTTACCCTAGTCAAAAAATACAACTTTCCCTCAGTTAAAAATTACAATGTTCCCATTGTTTTAGTTTTTTTATCAAAAATATAAAAGTGTTTTTTTTTTATTGGTTGACTCGATTTAGTTGTTTTTTGTGTCAATGAGCTGCTGCCTAACACTCGCTCATTATTCGTCCACCGCCCCGCAACGCGGGCGAGGCATCTAACTAGTTTATTACAATTGCTACAATAGTTGAATGCTTGAATGTGAAACATTTCATAAACTTTTTACTACTTCACCGCTAACGTGAAATAGTGGGCGCTATATTGTCGTTATCGCTACATAGCATATAGGTAGCTTCTTGTTATTTGTCACTATCCGCTACCGATCCTTCCTTTTTTATTTGTGCTGTTAAATCTATCTCTACCACCTCACTTTTTGTTAGCATTCTCATTTTTCATAGAATACCTCCTATCTAGTTTTTATCAACAACAATGTAGGCGTATGGTTATGTTTTGGGTTCTCATCAAAATTATCATATTGAAACTTCACATTTATTATGGGATTATGGTTATATGATTGCTACCTTTGTAATCAGTCGCAAATTGTTTGCTTCGATATTTTTTTTTTGAACTCGACACCTTGATTAATTTACGACCATAACTAGTGTAAGCTCTCTTGTTTTTTTTTTTGACATCTCTGAACAATTTGTTTCATCTTATTTCCCACATGATATCAACATCATGATTATCCAGTTCTTCAATATCTTTGAGCTCATTGATATTATCCGACTCAGTTTGTTGCTCATTCATTTTCCTTTTTAACAAGATTTCAAGTTTTATGTTCGATAATCTGTAAAGTCATTAGGGAGGAGGGGGTGGTCACTAGTGATACAATTCTATCACTACCAAACACCAATCAACTTATGCCATGTCATCACCCAATATTCTATCACTAGTGATAGAAATGTAGTGGGGGTGGTCACTAGTGATAGAAAATAGCTATTTAAAAATAGCTAACAAAAGTTGAGGGGCTAAATTTGAACTTTTCATCAAAGTTGTATTAATTCAATCTCTGCAAAACAAATATAACGACAAAACAATCTCTGCAAAACAAATAAATCAACGCGTGATATTTACTACGCGTTGTAAATATAACGCGTGATGGAGAAGGAGGCGGCGGTGTTCGTGATCGATTAACGCGTGACGGGACGTCCATCACGGACCACCCCGCCTGGCCTTATTCTTTGAAGAGTTATTCATATAGCCAAAAATCCTATGAATATCTAGCGGTTCCATTTCAGTTTCCTGGTTTGCAGATACGCTGTTGAAAATCGGTTCATCAAGCGAAAAATGACCAAACATTTCGTGTCATAAATTCGGTAGTAAGCCAATAAAGTTGGGACAATTCCAAGTGAATTTTTAGTTGTGATTAATGTCGGCCAATGTGTCAAAGTTAGGATAGTCTATCTACACATCATCATCATATTCAGTAAAACCCACAAATAGCAAAGCTAAGGTAGGGTAAGATATAGACAGTCTTACCTCTACGGCTCTACCCCATAGGATTAGAGAGACTGCTCCAGTGAGACCCCCGACTCCATAGTAGTTTTGCATCAATCCTTGAACATAAGAGACATAACACTCAACAATCTGGAGGACAAAGGCCGATTAGTGCATGTACCCTTTTGCCTTTCGGCTATCAACACCACTACATGATGCATGATTAAACGTCCGCAGCTTTTAACGTTATTTTCACGAAATTAGTAATATAACATTAAAAGTAGTGCAATTTCACTTGTGCCTTCCGATAACCCACATGTATCTACAATATATGTGCACACCGCAAGTGGGACATATCTATCTATCTACCTACGCATCCCATTTCCCAGAAAACTCTTTTCTTCATTTCTTCTTCACATCTTACATACGAAACTTGCAACATTTTTACCTTTGTATCTACATTTCCGTTGTTGTTCTGACAATGTGAGGGATCAATCAAACTTTAATAAATCACTAGACTTCAGATAGATACCTTGTTAAATTGTTCTTTCAACTGGCTTTGAACATGGTCTAGAAGAGGGATGGCATGGCGGTTAGGATACATGACCACAAGTGCCAGGTATCGGCTTAGAGTATTCAAGATGGTGTTCCCCATTACAACTAAACCCATACCTCTCATGAGTATTATTCATTCATTTCTAGATCCAAGGTGCGACTCATCATTGGTGGATCATCTATCCCAAGGGTGACATAAATTTATTTCAACGATAAAACTAAATAGTTTAAAAAATAATGTGATTGACTTGAATCTGCATTGATGATTTGAAGTTACACATTTTTTGGTTATTGGATTTTATAACTCCTAACTATTAGGTATTGACCGCTGTCACTCCCAACTATCACTTTGACTCTCACCACTCCCAACTTAACACTTTGTGTATCTCCGCAGGTCAACATTTCTTAGTGTTCGACTTGTGTTATTGGTGATATAAGGCTAACACTTTACGAATTACTAATGATTGCAGCTGAATCTGCTCCTAAAAGACAAAAGGAGAGCCAAAAACCACTCAACCAGAGTGACACAACACACAAAATGTTAAGTTGGAAACGGTGAAGTCAAAGTAATGGTTAAGAGTAGCAACAACCAATATCCAATAGTAAGAATGATAAAATCCAATAACTCATATTTTAAACACTTAACATAAATAATTCTACTTATACATTTACTAGTTTGAAATGAGATATTATTCTCCCATGTCCTATTGTGTCCAAGAATGAATGATATAATTATAAGCTGGAGTTATCGAAAGGGCGTTTTCGACATTTCATTTTCAAGAGGTCGTTTCCCCTCCATTCCTGGCCACAAATGAATGCTCCAATTTGTGTTATTCATTCCACACACACCACACCCACACGCTATTACTACCGTCGGAAAAACAAATATCTCGTCGGAAGCTGGTTAGTTAGTTAATTAGTTCCGATTGATTAATGGCCGCTGGCAACGTTCCCTGCCCTAACGTTATCGGCTCCACCTCCAGAAGCAGCCGCACATTGGCTCCGTCTCCCTTGGTTCGTATTTCTTGTAAGAACAGCACCAACGACGGACTCTCTATTCGAACCGATACAGACCCTCGTCAACCTTCATCTCAACTCTTGGTTCAGGAGGGCCCTTCCTGCTTATTCATCGGTCCCATCGAAAACGCTAGCCAGGAAACCCTAGAAGCCCTCTATCGACAAGTAAGTAGGTCTACTCTCTCCTTTTACATCAATTTATTCATTTCTTACTTTGTTATTAGATGCTGCTGATGGAGGATTGTTTGTGGACTTATTTCGATTGCCTGCATTTTTTGTAAAGTTGTCGTTTGTCAGTAGCCAATAGCGGCTAATAGCGACAAGCTATCTATATCAACAGTGCGAAATAGCGCCCGCTATTTCATGTTTAGGATAAAGTAGAGAAACGGGAAAATCCATTTTAGCGAGTAGTGGAGATTAGGAAAATACAGAAAAATACATGTTATAAGACCAAACCTGAGGTATCGAGCAGTGGAGATGAGTTTTTTTTTAATAAAAAAAACCTAAAATCCGCTATATAGTCGCTAGACATGAAATAGCGACATAGTGTCGCCTATGTAGTTAATATCCCGATATATCAGTGATATATCGGTTATCGGTCCCCTGCCGAGATAGCGGTACAAAATATTGGTCAGAATATCAGTACCGATAATATCAGCGATATTGTCCGATAGTTGACCGATATAGGACCGATATTTGATCGATAAATCACCGATTTTCCCGATATCAGTACCATTCTTCTTATTTCTACTGTTCATTTTTCTTCTTATTGCTGCTATTAGTGTTTTAAGTCTTAATTGTTAGTTGTTACTGTTAAATGTTAGTGTTTTAAGTCTTAGTCAGTTCTTACTTGTTACAATTGTTAGTGTTAAATTGCTATATATATAAATTTAGCATGATATTAAAATTACCGATATCCCACCGCGATAACCGAAATCTCAAATATCGGTCCTTGACCAACAACAACAACAACAACCATACCCAGTAAATCCCACAAATAGCAGAGCTATTTATAGGGTCTGGGGAGGGTGGGATGTAGACAGACCTTGCCTCTATCCATAAGGATAGAGAGGTCCTTGACCGATATCCAATATTTAACCGCATTAACTACTTAGAATGTCGCACCACTACGATGCGCACTATAGCGGTCGCTATGACCGCTGTTGACAACAGTGGTTGTTACCTTTATGCAGCCAACAAATGCTACCAAGTGTAATTCTTTATTTGTTTTACTGCAATCCAATTTTACATTCCTTTGACCTTCTCAAATTGTTCAGGCACGCGATGCGTACTACAGTGGGAAACCTTTGATAGTTGATGATATGTTCGATCGAGTAGAGGTAAACCTCAGTTCTCAAACCCTCTTCTGAGTTGCATCTTTTATAATATATAAATCTTTGTGTGGATTATATATTTACAAAAGTCAACTGAAACAGTTAAAGCTACGGTGGTACGGATCAAAATACGTTGTCAAGTATCCACGTTGTAGTTTACGACAACAATCAACTTACGCTGATGCTGAGGTAATTTTGGTTTCCACTTTTTAATCTAACTTTTCTAAATATATTGTTTATTAGATATCCGTCCACTAACACGTTATATGACATGGATGTAGGGCAGGAAGACCCTGCTCAGGTTTTTGCACTAGCAAGTGTATGGTTATTGTTTCTCGGAATCGGAAGTTCAGCGTGCCTTGTGCCTGTTGTTTACACTTTTGGCCAAGCATTTAAAGACGTGTTAGGTTCTGGTTTTTCCACCACTAGTAGTCAAGCTCCTATACTTGAATTCATTGCCATAATGAACGGCATGCTCGTAATGATGCTTGGATCCATGATTGGTTATCCGGTTGCCTCCGCTTCTGGTAATAAGTTAATCTAGTTGTTTTATGTTTATTATCCTATCTTTATGTAAGTGTAAACTTTACATCTTGACTATGGCAGCAGCATCGTGTAAGCTCGTTTTTTTTTATTTTCTTAACTTATAAATATCGTTTATTCTTTATCCTCGACAGTTGGAGCACTTCAAGGCCTATGGAAAAGTGATTTGGTGGCATTAAAAGGGGTGTGCCCGAATTGTGGGGAGGAGGTTAGTTTAAACTTAAACTTTAATCTATCTTAGCTAAGCAGTTAATCTGGTAAAAAATTGGGATATCGGTCAAGGACCGATATTTGAAATATCGGTTATCGCGGTGGGATATCGGTAATTTTAATATCATGCTGAATTTATATATATAGCAATTTAACACTAACAGTTCAGTATACTCTCCTACCATTAACAAATTAACCTTTTGCAACTTGCAAAACACTACAATTGTAGCAAGTAGGAAATGATTAAGACTTAAAACACTAACAATTAAGACTTAAAACACTAATAGCAATAATAAGAAGAAAGACGAATGAGTAGAACTAAGAAGAAAGGAGTATATGGGAAAATCGGATCAGTCAAATATCTGCCCAGTATCGATATTCCGACCAATATCTCACCAGGGGACCAATAAGTTAACCGAATAACCGGTATATATCTGATAGGAATCGATATATGATAATTGTGATAGATTGAATTGAAATACTAATCGAAGATAAACAATCACCGAAGTGATCCCGGGCTAAGCCCTTCTCCACAAGGGAGCCTCTCCACAATGGAGCCCTAACCGAATAACAAACTCTCCTCCCTCACTACTAACTATTCCATACTTATTTATAAGAGAGAAAGTTACAAATACCCCCTCCCTAATACTAGAAATAGCAAAGTAAACATATGATTCCTAACAATACTCCCCCCTTCGAGAAAGTCTTGTCCTCAAGACTTTGATCAGAAGCCGTCCCGGTTTCCCAGTATAGGCGTCCTCAGATGCGTCATCCGGTGGCCGAGGTTGCCCATGCACAACCCATAAATGCCACGTAGCCGAAAACGTCACTCGCGTTCCAATGAGAGGACGGTGAGACAAGGACTTCTTTCCCCTGTCAAATGGAGCTTTTCCCTTCTCACACAAGTCCAAATCAGAAAAAATCAGGCCCACAACCAATTTCTGCTCCACACCTTGGCCCGGATATGGATAATCTAGATCCACAATTGTATGCAGCTCCACATCATGGCCCACCACTGGTTCTGAGCCCAAATTCCACTTAAGAATATCTGATAAGGCCCAATTGACACCTATCATCTCTAATTTGGTTTGGTCGGCTGGAGACTGGAATTGCGCCCTTGATTTTTCCTCAGATCTGGAACGTATAGCCTTCAAGTGTTCGTCAGATCTGGAGACGATTGCCTCCAGTTGATCTATTAGAGATGGAAGACCACTACACACATCCCTATCAGAAGCTGATTTGGGACCAGAATCCATATCAGAAGCCGTTTTAGGATGAGAATATGTAAATACCTCGCCGGAAAACCCCGATTCCGACGAACCATCGCCGGTCTTCGTCTCTTGCGACTTCATAAACCCCAGCATCATCGTACGGAATTCCGCGTTCTCCACCCGACCCGTTTCCAAGGTAGCGGCTATGGAATCCAATCGAGAAGACTGAGTTGCCATATCACTTTGAAGCTTCTGAATCAATTGATCCTGAATGTCCAGACGAGTAGAGGTGTTCACCATATTGGAGGAACAGAAACAGATGAGAAATTGGAATTAAATCAGATATGGACCAGAGCTACGTAACAGAAATCAGATCTGAGTAACAGAAACTGGAATCGATGGAGAGCAGAGGTCTGGCAATTGAACAGGGGCAATAACAAAGTGGAATGAAGAACTGGAATCGAGCGATTGAAATTGAGGCGATAATTTCGGAAGTTGAATCTGAAATCGAAAACTGAAATTGAAACAGAACCGTGAAATTGATGAGTAGAGGGAGGCAGGTCGGACCAATGATAGGAATCGATATATGATAATTGTGATAGATTGAATTGAAATACTAATCGAAGATAAACAATCACCGAAGTGATCCCGGGCTAAGCCCTTCTCCACAAGGGAGCCTCTCCACAATGGAGCCCTAACCGAATAACAAACTCTCCTCCCTCACTACTAACTATTCCATACTTATTTATAAGAGAGAAAGTTACAAATACCCCCTCCCTAATACTAGAAATAGCAAAGTAAACATATGATTCCTAACAATATCCCGATATTGACTGCATAGTAGTATCTTAGTGAGGCACTTTACCCTTTGCTTGTTTGATATACCAGCCTCCTAAATTCCTATATTTTGCATCATCCCTTTGCGTTTTCTTGAGTGTGTTAGTTCAGTTTTGTTTTAGCGGCTTGTGATGCATTAATTTACAACTTGAAGTGTTTTTATTTTATGTTCAGGTATTTGCATTTGTGAAGTCGAATCAGTTTAATTACTCCCCACATAAAGCTGAATGTCATGTATGTGAATGCTTATTAGAATTCCGCACCAAAGTCGAGGTAAGCTGGAGAACATCTGCTCTCATTCTATTCATATATGTTCTTGGTAATAATTGTTTTTCTTTTCACTTTATATAAGTGTATGTGGTTCATTATTTTCTTGTATTTTGCATATTTATGGTGCAGAGATCGATTGCGAGGCCTGGAAAGAGATGGGTTTATGGTCGGATATATTTGATCCGGAGAAGACGAAAGAACCGAGGGGAAAGATGGACTTGAGATGAGTTATTTTTGCATAGTATGATTCTTTGGTTCACTCTTTTAGCCTTTTAGGAAAAGAAGTTGTGGATCTGAAGCAAGTAATTATACAACTAGCTACAGATTTGTAAAATATGCATTAAAGCCAAAATTTATATAAAAATTTGGTATGATTAAAAGTGGATTAACTATATATTAGATGACTTATTTTATTTTGATTAGTTAGGTTTTTGATTTGACGTGAGTTTAGTGTAACCTAACATCTTGTTAGGTATGACCAAAAATTTACAAGCACATAATAAGATTCTTTGGATGAAAACAAACTAAAAAGTTAAATCAAACCAGACCCATGTTAAATTTTACCTGCGTGTAAAATATGTATGTGTTAGCCTGCCATATCAACATTCTTAAAAATGTAATAAACATGTGTTTTGACACTTTGACATGTTTAATTCGTTTAATTAACCAGATGTGTTTTGGTTGACTTGTTTGACGCTTTTAGCCAATCCATTTACGACCCGCTTAGCTCATTTATTACAACTCGTCAATCCATTTAGCATGGTTACAATTGATTGCATCCATTTACAATTCGTCATCTGTTCAGGTGAATGGATTAAAGGAGCCGTATTGTATCTGGGTTATACGATTTCAAGTGTGCGAGCTACATTGAGGTTTTTATTCGAATAAATACATGGGTTGCCAACCTAATCGACACCCCATGTGGAAAAACCCGACCCTACCCATAGGGTAGGGGTTGGGTATGCATAGGGTAGGGGTTGGGTATGCATTTCTGTTATAAAACCCGAACCCAGAACCGGGTTTTTTTATACCCGTTTTCAACCCGGGTTTTGCGAGTACCCGGTTTCAACCCGAACCCGGAACCGGGTTTTTTCAATACCCGGTCCGGGTTTCCCAATACCCTGTTCAGGTTTTTTCGTTTTTTTGTGTTTTTTCGAGTTTTGTACCTTGGTAATGGCTATATAGCCGTTAGAAAGTGTATTATGATCATTTGTTTGGTTTACAATGTATCTCTATACCCTATAAAAGGGGTCTTTGATGACGAACAATAAACGAAGACGATCAAGTTATTTGAAGCTATCTATGTTCATCATCTTATTCGATCCGGTTCAATAATTATTTAGGTGTCAAGTATTTCTATGTTTTATGAAATAAAAAGGTTTTGCATTTTATATTTCTATGATTTATCCAAAAAAAAAAGAATACCCGAGTTTTGCATTTTATATTTCTATGATTTATCCAATAATTATTTGAAGCTATCTATGTGCATTTTATATTTTTATGAAATAAGAGCACCTGTAGGGGATACTGATTCTTTCCCGGTGAAGGTAGGACTCCACCAAGGGTCCGCTTTGAGCCCTTTTCTTTTTGCAGTTATCCTAGATGAGGTGACAAAGTTTATTCAGGGGGCTCTTCCGTGGTGCCTGCTTTTTGCAGATGATATTGTGTTAGTTGCTGATAGTAAACAAAGCCTGAATGCGAGGATAGAAGAGTGGCGAGCAACTTTAGAGGGAAGAGGTTTAAAGATTAGTCGATCTAAGACTGAGTACTTGCATTGCGACTTTAGTGGAGTAGACAACGATGAGGACATTCAGATCACCATTGACAGTCAAGCGATCCCGCAGGTGACTAAGTTCAAGTATCTAGGATCGTTTGTCCAGAGGGATGGGGAGATAGATAGTGACGTTGCCCACCGCATCCAGGTCGGATGGTGTAGGTGGAAAGCTGCCACTGGGGTATTGTGCGATAGGAGGTTCCCAACAAAATTGAAAGGGAAATTTTATAGGGTTGCAATTAGACCTGCTATGTTATATGGAACCGAATGTTGGGCCATTAAGGAAGTACAGGCACACAAGATGGAGGTAGCAGAGATGAGAATGCTAAGATGGATGTGTGGCCACACAAGGTTAGACCGGATAAGAAATGATGTTTTTAGGGAAAGGTTAGAAGTAGCTAGTATATCAGATAAGATAAAGGAGGGAAGATTGAGATGGTTTGGGCATGTGAAGAGGAGGCAGACGATAGAACCAGTTAGAGTGGTTGAAACCCTCGAGGTGGAGGGGAGGAGGAGTAGAGGCAGACCCAAAATTACTTGGGATGAGCGGATTAGGCAGGATTTGCAAAAATTGCACCTCTCTGAGAACATGGTCCATGATAGGAGCTCGTGGAGACGTAGGATTAAGGTTAAGGATTTCTAGGAGAGGGTACATTTGTGTTTTTAGGTGTAATGTATGGTCGTACATAAGTAGCTATGTGTATAGGTTGTTTTGTACAGTTGTGTTTCTAGGTGTAGTGTATGGTTGTAGATATGTAACTATGTGTATAGGCTGTTTTGTGGGTTGTCATATTTGTTCTGTTCTACCATGCACTATTTCGCAACTCATACTACATTGGTAGCTTCTTACACACACACACACACACACACACACCTCATGCTCTATTTATTTCTTTCCTGGGTGTTTTGGAGCCGAGGGTCTCTCTGGAAGCAGTCTCTCTATCCCTAGGGGTAGAGGTAAGGTGTGCCTACATCCCACCCTCCCCAGACCCTACAAATAGCTTTGCTATTTGTGGGATTTTACTGGGTATGATTGATTGACCCGAGTCATACCCGAACCAAACCCGAACCCAACCGGATCCATACCCGAACCCGAAAATAGGGAATTATAATACCCGGGTATTAGAAAACCCGACCCGAACCCTACCCGAACCCGGGTATATAGGGTATACATTTTTTTATATAAAACCCGGACCCGACCCGGGTATTGTCAATACCCGATTTTGTAGAACCCGATCGTACCCGAACCCGGTTCCATACCCGGAACCAGTTATTCAGAAAACCCGATTTGTGCACCACTATCAGGAAGCTTGGCAAGTCCTGGGAACGCCACCCACTTGTTTCGCGGTGGAGCAAATACAAACAATTTTCGGGGAACTTTACCAAGGTGGGAAGAACGAGTTTGACATTCGTTCCTCTAGTTTTATGTGTGTGGATTCTGCATACTATAAAAAATGGTTATGAGGGGTTGTAAGTGGAAGAGAGATAAAATGTTACTTTTCATCTGTACATTTGGGGAGATACTCTTCACCCTCATTAACTTTTTTTTTTAATTTTTTGAAACTGATTACAAGTGAAGGAGAAAGAAAGAACAATGATAAAGGTATAAAAAAGTATTATTTAATTGATAATTTTTTGAAAGTGATTGTAAGTGAATGAGGAACAAAGAGTAATAATATAAAGATATAAAAATATTATTTAATTGAAAATGAAAGACAAAAAGTAATCACTTTTAGTGTAATTGTAAAAATGAAGATATGAGAATGAATACGAACGCTCTAAGAACACAAACCAACACCCCCACCCAAAGTAAATAATAAACCGCTCTCAAAGGCATCAAATCGCCCCTAAAAACTATCAAAACTATTAAACATTTTATTATAAATGACTAGAATTGATTTGGTATTAAGTGAAATGTTATTTTATATTTTTATTTAAATAAAATGGTAAATTATATTCAAGGAACTCCATCCCGTCTGTTTAGGGAAGTACATGAAAGTTTAGGAAAGACGACGTTGGCATGATGTAATTGGTTGTTGATAAGGGAAGGTTGAAAGATAGACTGTCCGACCCTTAGACTAGCGAGGGTGGGACGTTGGTTGAGGCGGGAATGCCAGGCAATGCTGGCTATTGCCTGGCTAATCCATATCGTGTTAATGTTGGTCACGGCGTTGCTTTGCTGGCGTTGCTTTGAAGCCTAGCGTTGGGCGGGATATAAAAAAAATCAATATGGCACCCCAATATCGCCTGGCCACGCCGCTTCCACACCCCACTTTTTTTGGGTGGTCTGGTAGAGCCCACACTTACCACGTGTCGAGCAATGCCTCTAACCCAAGCCCCCCTAGTCTTAACCACAAGATACCGATTGAGGACTATTCTTTTCTTTGATTTGATCAAGTGTCTTGATATTCTTCTGATACTGATTTTAGGTTGATTTGTAGAAGATATAAATGTATTTCATATGTAACGTGAACATTACAACAAAAAGCAAATGTTACTTTTACGTCAAGCAACTGAGATCTGAACATCTTATAAAGATGCCATTTTGCAACATTGAAGTCAAATTACAAACTGGTGACTGGTCGGCCTATTTTTTTTTAGTTGTAGTTAATATATACTCCGTATCAAATTTAAAATCTATTTTTTTTTAAAATGAAATAATATATGACTTAATACATATCAAATTTAAAATCCATGATATCAAATTTAAAATCTATTTTTTAAAACGGATATTGGATTTAAATTACCCAAACTTTCACCAATTGACTGATAGCACTCCCAAACTAATTAAACCATCACCCAGTTAGTTTTTAGCTTATGGGGCACTTGTGTGTTGACGTAGAATTTTTTTGATGACGTGGCATCTGATTAGGTTTTTTTGTTGACGTGACATCTGACATGGCCTTTTTTTATGACGTGACAACTGATTTGGCACTGGTTTGGTGACGTAGCAGCTGATGTCAGCAAACTGGGTTAGTGTTAGGATCGTTTGGAAGTGCTATCGGCCAATAAGTTAAAAGTTGGGAGTGGTGTGATACAAATCGGAAGTTAGGAGTGCTATCGGCCGATTGGTGAAAATTGAGATTATTTAAATCTAATATATATTTAAAATGAAATAATATCAAATCAAAGACTTTCAATATCGAAATACACATTTTAATGATTGTTTAGTGTTATTTAACTTATATCGTTCTAAATAAAATATAGCCTAATAAATTATTCTTTGAGAAATGAATAAAAATAGTTATTGACATTCGTTAAAATATAGCCAAATAATATTCGTTGAAAAATAAATCAAAGTAGTTATTGACATTCGTAGTCTATTAAAATATAGAATCCAAACCTCAAACCTACCAAACGATATACGGGCGGTATAGGAACATAAACCTACCAAACGATATACGGGCGGTATAGGAACATATTGGTTTTCTTAATATTAGACTTTCATAAAAACATCGGGACAGCTATCTCCAAGACGGAAAAGAGTCCAACAACAAATACTTACAGACCCTATGGAACTCTACTCTGGGACCAGCGGATCTTCTCGTCTTTGGTTGGGCTAGGGGGAAACATGCTTGTGT
Organism: Helianthus tuberosus; assembly: GCA_030545235.1. NCBI lineage: Eukaryota > Viridiplantae > Streptophyta > Magnoliopsida > Asterales > Asteraceae > Helianthus > Helianthus tuberosus. The sequence goes on along the minus strand of JARYGA010012697.1, from coordinate 9,634 downwards.
AGACCTCACGGGGGTTTCCCCTCTGGTTGGTTTAAGGGAAAACGGGTTTGTAGCTGGACAAGCAGCAACAAAGACAGAATCGAAGAAAGTTGATAAGCACGCTAAAGCTTGTGCAGAGAACCAACATGTTTTTGTCCCTTTTGCCTTTGACACATTTGGCTCCCTAGCCCCAGAAGCTATCCAATTCCTGACCAGGGTCCAACGGGTCATCCACAACAATTGCTCAGCCTCAGGGGGGGCGGGGTTTTGTCTTTGGTAGATTAGGGTTTGCAATTCAGAAAGGGGTGGCGGCGCAGCTTGTTGCCCGTCTACCTTCTGTTTTGATGTAACTTGACAAGTATTAATAAATTATTAAGTATTTATACTCTTAAAAAAAAAAAAAAAATCGAATTTACACCATTTATCCCATCCAACCGTATCATTTTTAAATCTATACCTATATCACAAAAAACCCAAAGCTTTGACATCAGACACAATATCTATAACCTTGCATCTTTTCTTTTGAAAAATAACCTCATTTCTTCACTTTCAAATCCTCCAACACGTAATAATGACAACCCCTTGCAAAACCGTCTTCTTCAAAGTAGATTCTGAAATATTGTTATGTAGCTCTAACAAATCTTTTACTGAGAAAGCATAAATGATCGGAATTCCGCACAAACTAGAGATACAATGCCACACCCCGGCCGCAAGACCACACGCCGTAAATAAATGTTCCATCGTTTCGTCTCCATCCTCACATAAACTACACACGCATCCTTCTCCAATAATATTCCTCCTCTGTGACGCTACTTTTGTCGGTAACCTGTCCATTTCTGCACGCCACATACAAATGTTGCACTTATTTGGAACCATTTAAACCACCTAAAAATATACCTGCTACTAACATCAATTTTATCCGATATCCATTTTTTGGCCAACGCTACCGAGAATATATCTTCTTCCATCGAGTTCCACTTCCACACATCCACCGAATTAGTGACTGAAAAGCCTTCCAAAAGCCTCTCACAATTCTCCCTTTCTTTTATTTCATCTTCTGATGACGGTAACTTACTCCAATGCCACGCAATATAACTAACTCCTACATCCTTCATACAACGATCGGCTATACTACACATTTTATCCTTCTCAATTCTGAATACATTTGGGAACTTTTGTTTTAAAGGCTCATCGCCAATCCATGTATCAATCCAAAAGTGAATTTGCAAACCATTCCCCGCTTTACCAACCACCATTCGATCCATCCCAATCCCATCTACCTTAATCTTAGTACTGAAGGAGCTAATATTTTTCAATACCCCCGTAATAGCATTATTGAACGGAACCATTTCCCATCTACGAACCAACCCATGAATGGCATCCGTTGTTTTTCTACACAACGCTTTCGGTTCGGTCTTATATCTCCACAACCATTTTAAAATAAGTGCTTTATTAGAGACCTCTAATTTCGTAATCCGAACCCACCTTCTTGTTTAGTACATGCCACCCTATCCCATGATACCCAATTAGTTTTCCTAACGTCAATCGAACCACCCCACAAAAAGTTCCGAATTAAAGATTCTAGTTTTCTGATTACCTCCACCGGCGCTTTGAATAAAGAAAAATAATATGTAGGGAGACTTTCCAGTACCGCTTTTATAATAATAAGACAACCCCCGATAGATAAGGTGTTTGCTTTCCACTTGGTCATCCGATTCCGAAAGGTCTCTAACACTGGCTCCCAATTAACTATGTTGTTCATATTAGCCCCCACCTTAATCCTTAAATAAACAAAAGGAATCTCTCCCGCTTTACATCCCAACGAATCTGCCTTCACTTTTACCTCCTCACGCCCCACTCCTACTCCAAACAACACCGATTTATGAAGGTTGATCTTTAACCCAGAGCATAAGAAAAATTATGAAGGATTCTTTTCATATTAGTAAAATTAAAATCCGACCGCATTCCCATAAGCATTGCATCATCAGCATATAATAAATGAGAGAGAACCGGCCCCTCATTCGGTAACCAGGCCCCATAAATATAACCAATCGCACAAGCTTTCTTGATCATACACGAAAACGCCTCCATAATAAAGAGGAATAAGAAAGGCGAAATAGGATCACCTTGCCTTATTCCTTTCATACAATCAAACTCAAAAGTCGGGGACCCGTTAACTAACACAGAGGATCTAGCCGAACCAGCACTCCACAAATCCATTTGCACCACATATCCGGAAATCCATTTGCTTTAAAATAGATAAGAGAAAGTTCAAATGAACATTGTCAGAGGTTTTTTCAAAATCTATTTTAAATAGAAAAATCTCCTTACCAACTTTTTTTGCCCACGACAGAAGCTCATTAGCCAAAAGAGGATCATCCAATATGAATCTCCTATTAAGAAACGCCGATTGAGTATCCGAGACAATACCCCCCATAACCATCTTCAATCTATTAGCTTACACCTTTAACATCGCTTTGCTAATAATGCCAATCAAATTAATGGGTCTATAATCGCCTAATTCAATAAGATCGGCCATCTTTGGAACCAACGTGATGAAAGATGATCCTGTGACAAATGGCAATTAACCGGAAACTCCGTACAATCTAAACACTATTTTTATTATATAATCTCATGCATTTAACGTAATTTAATTACGTAATTGAGTCGTACATTAGAGAATAGTGTTAGGACAAGTAAACAATACTATAACACATGTTGGTTTTCCTCGTGTCGCGAAACCAATCAAACTATGTCCCAAAAGTGTTGGTAGAAAGTGCATGGCGCACTATTCATGGTCACACTATTCATAACAGCAAAACTATGAAAACAAAACGAAACGATGAAAAACGACATACGAATGACATAACTGAGTCCATATATATTTGAAAACACTAATGTGGAAACACATCTTGCAATATTACATAACTTTCCGGTATAACTGTCGCAACCCCCGCCCCCTATCTGTCCCGGGAACGGGCAGTCGCGAGACCAGTTGTGGTGGTATCATTTTGTTTATTATTTTGGCAGCGGAAATTTCATCAGGACCGTAGTTAGGAAATGTTTATCAGAGTAAAACCACCATATTTTATATTAATAATCACATGGGTAAAACCAAAGTTTCTTATTACAACATGTTTATAGGGATAAACCCTATTTTATTGAATTTAAAATATCATCTTTTAGGTAACTTTTATAGCCACATTTTTCCAAGCCGCCAGTGCTCTCCAACTGGCTTTCTTCTAATTGGCTTTTACATTTTGTTACCTGAAACACGTTTTAAAAACATTTGTCAGTGGGAAATACTGGTGAGTGAATCCCAGTTTAATCAAGAATATCTTTATCTTTTAACACAGTATTGAGAGCTATCACATTGTTTATTTCTACACAATTACTCATTCAGTATTGTCAATCCTGACTGGTGGGTCATATTACACATTGGCTAACTCGTTGTCCAATGGTAACGTGTTTCACATTTTGTATACAAAACCCCAACATACCGGCAGTAATTGAAGAATTACAAAGACTCAATCACTGCTAATCGCATTGTAAAATATTTAAGGTTTTGTAAAAATAGTTTGTAAAAAGGTTTACAAAAAGGAGATTACTCACATTGCTGACTTAGGTTTCTTCTAAGGTTTCTTGGTGATTATCTATAATTTACACAATGCACATATGTTAGTAAAATAACCCATTATTTATATTAGTAATACCCTTCCCGAGACGGCATTCCAACGACTACGTCGGGCAGAACCTCGACAGCGTTATGGAACCCTGGATCAATCGGGCAGCATATCTAATACGTAACCGGGGTTATAATACTTACATCGGGGCAGAACTTCGTTAATTAGGGGGGTATTATACTTGAAAATTATGCCTATTATTCAGAGATTCGTTGAGAGAGAAAAGAAATGAGCGACGGAAAACGAAAACCTGATGCCCTCTTATATAGGGCTGTAATCCGAGTCTCTCGCGGCCCGCGTAAGAGTAAGCTTAGGCTTACGCGACCCGCGTCGTAGGGGGGTCTAGACCGTAGGTGATCCGGGTCACAGTATAGGTTCAACACGTATTGCCACGTGTCATCTCCGGGTGAGGCCTCGTCTTTGATCGCTCGCGGCCCGCGTAGGCAGTAGCCAAAGGCTACGCGCCCCGCGACAGCCTTTAAATTTTTGTTTTTATTTTATTTTTAATGCTAGATCGTATTTTGGGCTCGGTTTTCACATACGGGGTGTATTTTAAGACATATTGGAGTATTTTAAAATATATTAGGGTGTCAAAATATTTTGGAGGGTTGTTATAATAATGCCCTAATCACAAAATCGTTCGTTCGGCTAAAAATATAACAATGTAACTCGTCCGAACTATTAATTTAGCATTTCAGAGACTCCAAAATTATGACAAATGATGACAAACACATGAAACATATAAGGATATCAATGGGGTGTCCGAAACACAAGCTTTCGGTGCTACGTCGCAACCCTCATAACTTGTCCGTTTTTTGAACCGACAAGCTAGCAAACAATATTTTCGTCGCCATAACAACCAAACGAATAACTTGGCGAACTAGTTAAGCTTATTTTGGAACCCGAAATCACTTCATACATCTTTTGGTTGCGGAATAACAACTTGCGGAAAACCTTCGTCGGTGCGAATTAAAAGTGTCGTTAACGAACCGACTAAACGGAAGCCATTTATGCTATCAAAATACAATTTCTACTTGTCTAGTGAACTACTTAACGACAATTAACATTCCGAATCCCTAATTACCCCATAATGATGCAAGAAGACTTTTAATCACCATACTTTGTTTAATCACCAAAATATCTACAAAACAAATGCCTTTGGAGGATTTGTCTTTTATATCCCAACCTCGTATGGGTATATAGGGGACAAAACCTCAACATACTTTTATGACTAAAAAAATCTTTTGTATGTAGTGCTATGTAACTCAATAACTATATTTTGGATAACATAGTTGTCACACCCCAATATTTCCACATAATCCGGTGGGCCCGGTGGGGAGTATCGTGACGTAGTTGATACCATCATAGTCAATTAAACACAGTTATAGCACAACAGAAGGCTTGGAAGGTAGATTACTATTACAACCCGATTGTTCAAAGTACGAGTAAAAGAATATACAAACGATTGTAAAAGAAAGGATCCATAGGCGGATCTAAATAAAATACAAAATAAAGTTCGACAGACATTAAGGCATCAAGGACTTGCAAGATCCTCTACTTAACACCCAGTAGCTCCCAGCCTATTACGTGTAGTACCTGTCACTTAGTCTTTTGAAAATACGTCAGTTTACACTGGTAAATACAATTAACTGACTCATTTGAAAATGTTTATGAAAATTGGTTTAAGTGCACAAGGCATGAAAACTCGTTTATAACTTGTGCACTTAAACCAATTTTCATAAATATTTTCAAAGGAGTAAGTTAATTGTATTTACCAGTGTAAACTGACGTATTTTCAAAAGACTAAGTGACATGTACTACACGTAATAGGCTGGGAGCTACTAGGCGTTAAGTAGAGGATCTTGCAAGTCCTTGATGCCTTAAATTCTGTCGAACTTTATTTTGTATTTTATTTAGATCCGCCTGTGGATCCTTTCTTTTACAATCGTCTGTATATTCTTTGACTCGTACTTTGAACAATCGGGTTGTAATAGTAATCTACTTTCCAAGCCTTCCGCTGTGTTATAACTGTGTTTAATTGACTATGATGATATCAACTACGTCACGATACTCCCCATCGGGCCCATCGGATTATGTGGAAATATCAGGGTGTGACAGGTTGGTATCAGAGCCAACATTGAGTGAATTAAACACTAGCCTTTTCTATTTAATCTCAATGACACAATTGCACATTCCTTAGACTTCCGAGTCTAGGCAAATGACCTAGGATTAATCTTAATCTTATTTGGTTTATATATATTGTTTTCTTACTTTTGACAAGTTCACATATAGAAGATGCCACCACGTGTAAGAGGAGGAAGAGGAAAAGGTCCTATGAGAGGAGGACTATCTAGTCAAGCAGGGCCATCTCACCAACGCACGCCTTCGGCATCATTTAGCTCCAATCCTTACGACAGTTGGAGACATTCACTAGAACCTGCAAGGCGATCTGTTTCACTAAGTACTTCGCCATCTTACCACCATTCATTTGGGCCACAACAACCACAAGAGCCCCAAAACTCTCACCATTCGTAGCATTCGCTGCATTCACACCATTCTCACCATTCTTCCCATCATTCCTCCCACCACTCCTATTCCTAGGGTCATTTCGACCCTAACGATTATATCAACGCACCAGCAGGTCATAACCTGTTGGCTCCAGAAGATCACTTCCCTGAAGACATGGATGTGGATGAAGATCCAGATCCAGCAATGCCGCCATCTGGGACGCCCACGCATCCCATTGATATTTCAAGTGGTTCTTCCTTTGCGAGATCTCCTTACCGAGGTCATGATGAATTTCAAGAATGGTTTGGGCAGTGGAAATTTGAATTAACTCCTTCCCACCACAGCACACCACCGCAACAGCCTCCCTCTGAGGAGCCGCACTTTCAAGCGGTCACACCAGCACCACCAGCAGCAGAGGAACAACCCCTGCCGCCACCAAAACCATCAAGGAGGAGGAGAAACGCAAGTATGTCCGTGCAAGGGGGTCCACAATTTAGCACCCCTCAAGCTTCTAGCAACTATCCTCCCATTTTCGAAGATCCATAAATGGGTGGACCTTCAAACGTTCTGCCGGAAATCGACATTACACCGGCCACCTTTGCACCACCACCACCACCTCCGATGTGTTTTGAAAACCTAATTCCTCCCTACCCAGATATGACTGGGTTTAACCCGTTCGAGCCATAAGCTCCTACAGGTTATAACTACTAACCACCTTCTTACGACCCATACGTCGAAGCAGTCAACTATAATGCTCTCTATCCTTCACCTTTCCCACCTGCATACCCAACTGGGTATCCTGCTTATGGGTATCAATACCCACCATCTCAACCATAGCCACAACCTCAACCTCAACCTCCACCTTAACAATAACAAGAAATCTTGCAAAGGGTGCATGATGTTGAACGCAGGGTGGATAAAGGTGAAAGAAAGACCCATAAGTTTCTTAAGGGTCTCGCAAAATTTATCAAGGGAAAGAGGAATGACGATTGAAGACTCTTACTTTTATTTTGTATTTGTCATTTAAATTAAGTCCCTGCGTGGACATTTCTTTTTAAGTATCAGTCCCTACGAGGACTTGTTTTCTTTAGTCCCTGCGTGGACAATTTATCTTATTTAAAAGACCCGTTTAGGGTAGTTTTTGTAATCCTTAGTACTATTAATGAGAATTTTCTTTTGGAATTTACATTGTTATTATACATATATATTCATTACATCAATGTCCAAACAATCATTTCAATTTCTAATTGATCTGCCAACAAATTCCAAAAGACCTTCTTAATGGTATAACCTAGCCTATATGTCAAAATGAACATGGCTATGATGGTAAAACCCTCTTAAGACAATAAATCCTTGTTAACATCCAGAACATGTTAACAATCCTGACAATGTGGCTTGAGAAACCACACTAGTCATCAAAATACTTGGATTCTTCCAAGTCTTTATATAGCCTAAATGATCAATGTGAATCATGGCTGATATCGTCAAATAAGATGATCATATTAAAGCATCCATTGGTGATGTTATTGTTTTGCCTACGGGCCAAGCTATACCGTTTTCATAACAACGACAGTAGTAGTTTAGGACTCTCTGTCAAAAAGGTGAAGAACTATGTTCAAACCTTAAAACTCTTGATCCAATAAGATCATGGCTTATATTTTAAATTGTCCAAGTGACAAGGCCTTTTGTGCCATTTAAATGCCTTGATGGTTCCTTTGTAACCTAGACTAACTATAATAAAATTTCAAATAAACATTCTTCTAAAAATGTTAAACCTACTGGCCTATGTGGTTTATTTATACCATGGCTAGTTAAACATCGAATATGATGAATCATTATATGACCACTAAATAAGTTGTTGTTACTTGATATATAGCATTCAAGCTTCTTCATGGCTAACTCAGAAGAGGCACATAGCTACCCAGCTGAAGGGAATAATGACACGAGACTGAACATAACGGGCGCCGATTTGTAGGCTATGATAGATACAGCTGTAACTAAATCCGTAGTTCGGGTATTCAGGGATTCGAGTGCTACTCACTCCAAATCTCATTCTGTGTCCCATTCTAAGTCCCATTCCAAGCCGCATACATCAAAGAAGGATGAATATGAACATTCATCAAATCAAAACAGTCAGCTACCCAAGAAGATTGTGTTTGACCAGGAACCACGTTTCAAAGCTTGTACCTACAAGTACTTCGTCTCTTGCAAGCCAAGGGACTTTACTGGTGAAAAAGGAGCCATAGACTGCATGAAATGGCTTGATGAGATGGAGACAGTTGTTGACATAAGTGCGTGTGCCATGGAAGATATTGTTAAGTTTGTATCCCAGTCCTTTAAGGGTGATGCCATAGTCTGGTGGAGGGCACTAATTCAGGCCTCGGGGAAAATCCCACTCTACAACCTATCGTGGGCTAAATTTGTAGAACTGATAAAGGAAACCTTCTGCCCACAACATGAAGTGGAGAAGTTGAAGCTGACTTCTTGACTCTGGTCATGAAGAACCTAGATTTCCGAACATATGTTACTAGCTTCAACTCTATGTCCAGACTTGTTCCTTATTTGGTAACTCCTGAATCAAAGCGCATAGCGCGCTTCATATGTGGTCTTGCCCCCGAAGTAAAAGGACACGCCAAGGCTTTAAAGTCTGCCACCTACAGGTCAGCTGTGGACCTGTCTCTATCCCTTACACTGGATATAGTCAGAAGTAGGTCTGGAAATACTACAGATGAAGGAAAGAGAAAGAGAGAAGAGGATAGCTCGCACTGCTCAAATAAGAGAAATAAAGGGAATTCTGGGTCCAAGAAAAATCCTAATCAATCGGGGGATAAGCCTTTGTGCAAGAACTGCAAAAGGAATCATTTTGGTAAATGCACCATAGATTCGCAGGCCAAGCCTTGTGGAATCTGCAAGAAAAAGGGGCACAAGACGTTAGAGTGCAAGGATCTGAAGAATGCAACTTGTTATGGTTGCAATGAAAAAGGGCATATCAAGACGAATTGCCCGAAAAATGCAAAGAAGCCTGAAGAGGCTAAGAAAACAAATGCCAGAGTGTTCCAGATGAATGCCAAAGAAGCGGCAAAAGACGACAACGTTATAACAGGTACTTTCCTCATAAACAATATTTATGCTAGAGTTTTATTTGATTCAGGTGCATATAAATCCTTTGTAGACCTTAAGTTTAGTAAACTATTAAATCTGCCTATTAAAACTCTAGACATTAAATATGAGGTAGAACTAGCTGACGGTACCTTAGAAACTGCTTCGACAATTCTTGATGGATGTTTTATATCCATTAAGAATCATTTTATCCCGTTATCCTTACTACCAATGAAATTGGCGGGGTTTGATATAGTTTTAGGCATGGATTAGTTATCACTTAACCAAGCCCAAATCGCCTGTGATAAGAAATAAGTTAACATCAAAACCCTTTCTGCTGAATCAATCACTATTCAAGGAGATAC
>JARYGA010012696.1:0-33084 GCA_030545235.1 Helianthus tuberosus | reverse complement strand
GTATGCATTGAACGAAGTCGATGAGGAGTCCTTCACGGCACAATCGACACAGGGACGACTATCGCTCAAGTCCTTACTAGAGTTAGAAGTATCGTCGGGGACAACAAAGTTGTTTGAATGCGATTCCAACACTTCTTCTTGGTTATCATATTGGGATAGATTATTGAAATCTTTCCTAAGTTCCTTTAACCAATTAAGAATTAGATCTTCTAATTGAAATAATTCATCGAGAAGCATTTCTCCTAGAAAATCCGGTTGGGAGCATTCGAGGGAGAGATATGGATTATTTTTACTTTCGCCCCTCTTAAGGATACAAGGGAACGATGGGTCTATATAGTGGGGCTTATAATTTAGAAAATAACATTCTAATTCCTTATGGGTACCACCACATAATTGACACCACGTACCATAAGAGTGCCGAAAGTAAAAAGTATCAGTATCACTCATGTTTGTGTCAGAATTTACCAACAGTCGGGATCTTATGGTTCTGTTTTCAGTAACTGAATCTTGGGCACGGGGGCGTGTTGAATGGGCACGACCCCGTGTTCAGCTTACTGTCTGACTTAAAACAGGATTGCCTGTTCCAATGATTGGGCACGGGGCGTGTTCAGCGGGCACGGCCCGTGCTGAGTTCTGTAGAAGCTGAAAAACTAAAAAACAAATCCTAAAAAAAATGAAAAATAAGAAAAACGATTAGGCCGCTGATTCCTAACTTTCTTAAAATCCTTGTGTCCCCGGCAACGGCGCCAAAAACTTGATGCGTGTGAAGTGTATATATAAATTTAAGTATATTTTAAGCCCTTTTACACTTTCTTTTGCCAAGTTTTAAATTTATAAAACACGATATTTACTAACACTAAACACACATATGGGCAAGTGCACCCATCGTGAGCGTAGTATAGTGTTGGTAAGATACCGAGGTCGTCCAAGGACACAAGAGCTTTTAGTACCGGTTTATCCTCAACGTCTAATCAAATCAAAAAGTTAGAAAAATGTTTTAAACTAAGAAAATTAACTAAAATGCAGAAAAATAAAAATAAAAACAGATAGACAAGATGAATCACTTGGTTCCGACTCGTGTTTAGTGTAACCTTTGATTATTTCCGCACTTTTGCACTTATTTAAGAGATTATCTTAGTTATTGTAGTAGGCCCCTCTTTTGAAGGTGACGTTACCCTCAACCCAGTAATTTGAGTCAGCAAGGATACAATCCTAAAGGGTCGGATTATTGAAAGATAATGAATTAAGTTATTAATGCAAATTATGGTAGGCCCCTCTTTTGGAGGTGACGTTACCCTCGACTAAGTAGTCTGAGTCAGCAAGGATACAGTCCTAAGTAGCCGGGTTATAGTATTAATAGTAGTTAACTTATGAGGGGATCAAAGAGTTTGGACCCCCGCCATCCAATACCGTTAAGTATTGAAGGAGGTCCTACTAAATTTGACCCAGGTCCCTTGCAGGATCTCTAAACGCTGAACAACGGCAAGACTCTTACCAAACCATTCCTTTAACCCCCGACCAGGTAGCCAACATACCTCCATATAGACCGTGGAGATATGAATGGTGAAAATCTTTTATTTTATATAGACAGTAAAATAATGCAAAGACACCACGGACAAACGATAAGGAAGAATCACCTTCAACATAAGAAACTAGTTATTAAAGTCATTAATACATAACCAATTAAAAAGTGCGAAAAGATTAAAAAAAGTATTACACTAGACACTTTGTCTTCACCAAGTGATGTAAGAGACTTAGGCAAACATGACCTTGATTGTCAAGAACTCTTAGGATCAATCTTGGATCCCGAGACGACTCACACACTCTATGATGGACAATGGATGATGGTGGTGGATGATGGTGTTATGGTGGTGGTGGGTGAAGTGTGAGAGAGGTGGTGTGCCAAGGGATGGTTTGAGCTTGAGCCAAGCACTCCTATTTATAGGCTGAACAGAAGCTCGGGCACGGCCCCGTGTCCACATCCTTCTCTTTCTTCATTTATTGCAGCTTGTCTTTATTAGTTGACCACGCCCCCGTGTCCGTTGAGCACGACCCCGTGTGTAGAAGCATATCTGTACTATGAAGATTTGCCTAGATTCTGCGAATTTTATAGTTGACCACGGCCCCGTGCCCGCTGAGCACGGCCCCGTGGTGGGCAATAGAAGCTTCTACCACTTTGTCTTTTCTGCTGACACTTGGGCACGCCCCCGTGCTGGTTGAGCACGGGGCGTGTTCAATCTTCTGTCTTCTTGTTTTGCTTGGGAAGATGCTGTCGTGGGGTCGGGCATGTCCTTTTCTTGTATTTATGTTAGATTTTGATGTCTTTTTGCTTATTTTGTTAATTTGAGCTCATTTAATCCTGAAAATACAAAAGGAAGACAAAAGCACAATTTTTCCAACATTAGTACTAAAAAAGAGTTAGTTTTATGCCACAATTGATGTAATTTATATGTTGCATTTTGCACACATCAGTATTTTATTTAAACTCTTCCAACCAATTATATTTTTATACAAGTTATATGTATTACATAGTCAAACAAATTCGTTAATAAACTATATAATAAATGTATCCCGACAGCAAAACATGTATGCGTTTGTAGGGGAGGATTATCTTGAGAATGCCAAATATTGTGAAAACCGTGAGAACGAATGAAAAAACCGTAAGAACTTGATAAAAAACAATTCAAATTCAATTTTTTACACTTGTCATTATTATTCGACTATAATATAATAAACTAAATTTACATGTTTTCATGAATAAACAAAATTTACACATGTGTAAGTTTGTCATTTACAAATATGTAAATTTATTTTATTTACACATGCGTAAAAAATCTATTAAGAGTGATTTTGAGAGGAAGATAAATTATTTAAAGAGTAAACTCTTTTTTAGTGTTGTATTCTAATTAAAATGACATTTGTATTAAAAAATGATTTTGATTGTTTTTTCAATTGTTCTTACGGTTCTCGCAATACTTAACGTTCTCAAAATAACTATCCATGTATTTGTATAAGTAGGAATGGCAATGGGCCGGGTATTGGTAATCCCAGGCCCCGTACCCGGTTGTAATTCTTTGTCTCATACCCGGCCCATTACCCGTCGGCTATTTTTCGGGTAATTACCCGTCGGGTATCGGGCATACCCGCGGGTATCGGGTATACCCGTTAATTTCTTAAAAATATCCGTTGGGACAAATGTGCAATTTTTACTTTGATGTTTATATAATTTACTATTTAATGACTATAACAAATGAAAATATGATTAGTAACTTACATATCATATTCAGACCACATATACTAAACTAAATTAAAACGATTACTTAATTAAGCAATTGTATCAGGACCATCTAATTGCATAAAACATCCACATAATAAAGGGTGATTAGCTTTCATATCCAATATACTTGTTCAAAAATAAGTTATATGTTCACTAAACACTTGTCAAATAGATATCCACATATGACTATAAAGAAGGTAACAAGTATATGTACTAAGTTTATATATATGGAAATCTATAATATGATACTTTCGGGTATTATTCGGGTAAATGGGCCGGGTATCGGGCGGGTATCACTAAATCCTATACCTGTACCCATACCCGAATTTTTTCTATTTTTAAGCCCGTACCCGGCCCATACCCATTGGGCTTCGGGTATACCTGGCCCGTATTTTTCGCGTTTCGGGTATACCTGTCAGGCTTGGGCTTTTTTGCCATCCCTATGTATAAGTAATAAGAAAAAGACATTATTTACCACCAGGGGCGGACCCACGTTAAGCGGAACGGGGTCCCCGGACCCCAATCTTTTTATAAAAAGTAGTAGAAACGGTATATAAAATTTTCTATGGACCCCATAAAATAATTTAGTTGGACCCCATAACAAAAAGAGTGAGCTGGTGCATTGGTAAAACCCCTTGTTTTCACACAAAAGGTCATGGGTTCAATACATGTTTCTTTCGTTTTTTTGTGTTTTTTTTAAACTTAACTTTAAAAATGGGTATTCTAACAGCTGAATGTGTAGTAAATGAAACTTGTAGTTTAGTTATGATATTGTTTTCTATTATGTTTCTCGACCCGACCCGAACAACGACCGATCCAAAAAATTTGAACACCGAAAAAATGGGACCCCATTGTCCAAAAATCCTGGGTCCCCTCCACTGTTTACCACACATATATTTATACTTTATATAAAATATCATTATTTCACCCGATAGTAATAGTCCTCATTACATATCATTCACTAAGCCATTTCAGCTATGGCTGGTTGGTAGAGGCTCTTACCTCTTGAAGAAAAGAACATAGTTTAAATCCTAGCAAAAAGTGTAATTTAGGTTTTATTAATATATTTTAGGAGCAGAAACAATGTAAATTTTGTCATTAAAAAATTATATCATTATTATATATATCAAACAACATCGATGGTTTGCGCTAGTGTATTTTGCGTGCTTCAGAGATTTGCCACGCATCTTTATGGCTTTCGACAAGAAACCCCACAGTTTGTTCTTGGCCTCACAACTCAGAGAAATGAACGAGTGAGAGTCGCCATGAGATGGGAAGCTGAAGCTGAGTGCCGCCGACCGCCTGTTGGTCTGTCCGGCGGTGTTCGATGACGTTTTTAACCACCGCCGGTGGTTATATGTTGCATCTCTTGCCCTTCGATTGCAGACTGCATAGGTCGTCTCTGCAACCACCTTCAATCTGTCAACCATCGCTCGATCCCTTTCGGTAATATTGTCGCACTTGCTCGGGCCCGAAATTAGTAAACGAAATTGCTTACAGATTTGTAAACGAAATTAGTGAAAACCCAAAAAAGTTGTTTGAGGAATTTCAATAAACACCTTATCTGCAACTCAAAATCAATGAATCAAGGAAGTGAGAGTGTGAAATGGGTGGAATTGGAAAAGGGTTTTAGAGAGAGATGATCAGATCAGATGAGAGAGAAATAGATTGGCAAATGGATAGGATCGAATCGGATTGGATGGTGATAGAGAAACCAACGAAACGGCGTCGGATTTGAAGGTGGTTACTTGTGGTGTAGGTGGGAGGTGGGTGGTGGTTAATGGTGGGGGTAATATAGAGAAAGGTGGGGTGGGTGGTGTTGGGGTGAGGTCGTTTTGTTTTTATAGAGTGGAAAAAATGAAGGGTAAATTTGTCATTTTACATCCACTTAACGGAGAAAACTAACCGTCATCCATTCCAGGGACTATCCGAGTAACAAACTGTCAAACCACAGGGAGCACCGGTGTAATTTCCAAAAATTGGGGACTATAGGTGTTATTTTGCAAAACCACATAGACTATCCATGCATTTTACTCCGGAAAAGGGTGTAGAAATAGAGGGCTGGTGATCCGAAACAAATCTATAAAGGGGTGTACTATCGTCTCTTTTTGGCTGGATTGTGTTAAACCAGGTTAACCCGTTAACCTTTCTTTTGTCTCGACTAAGTTAACCACCAAAAAGAAAATATAGTGTGAAGATATAGAAACTAATTGATTACGCATACATCGCCCGTCGCAACGCGACGGGATACATCCTAGTTAGTAAATAATATTCATAATGCCAACCGTGTTTACATTCAAATCGTATGTGAACGTGAAAATTGCCCAGCGTCATGTCCTAAGGAGGGACGAGGAGACACCTGACCAGGACACATTTTATCCAGTGGCATATTTAAAAGAAAATCATATATATATATATATATATATATATATACACACACATAGAGAGAGAGAGAGAATTGATCATGAGAAAACTAGTTTAGATGAGAAAACAAAAAAAACCTATAAAAAAAGCCTAAAAGCACAATATTTTTTTACAATTTTTTTGAGTTAATTATATAGTTAGTCCATGTGCTTTGCATAAAATAATATACTTAGGTATTAATAGTTTAAAATCACCTTCTAGGGTATTAACTTTTCATTTTGTAACGTTTGAATGTAAGTACCTAAGTATGTTATTTTGTGCAAACCACAGGGACTAACTATGTAATTAACTCATTTTTTTTATTAAATTTCACTATTTTTAGTATATATATATTTTTTTAAATAAGCACTACACGTCTACATTACTACGAAAAAACCTAAATCCCCTAACCAACCCCAAAACCGCCACCCCTTAAAAACCAACCCACCCCCCTCCCCCCCCCCCCCAAAAAAAAAATAATAATAAAAATAAAACCTAACCCTAAAAGCTAAACTAAACCCACAACCTAAACCCTAAGGCTAAATTGCATGTGCAACATATGCATATGCAGTACTATTTTTCTTAAATTTTTTTATACATTAAAAATAACGATTTTTAATAAAAATAAAAAACAGTTGGTGTGTGTTTTATGCTTTTTTGTTAGTTTTTTAGTTTTCTCATTTATATCTAGTTTTCTGATGATCCTCTCCCTATATGTATAGGAGAAAGATCCGTTAGGAACCACCTTTTATTGCGAGAACCCCCGAGAACTAATGTAAACACAACCAAAAATATCTAAAAAAATCTAAAAAACACACAAAAAATTTTTTCAATATTTTTTTATTAAAAATCGCTACTTTTCGTCAATAAATTTTTTTTGATGATTAACATTAGCGATTTTTTATAAAAAAAAATATTCGTTCTCACGGTTATTGCTATATTTAACGTTCTCATTTATACCCTATATATTATATGTGTGTGTTATATTTTTTAAAATACAATTCATATAAAACATAAATTATATCTTAGGCCCACTTAAAGCTATCAATCTTATAGTTGATAACTTAAGCCCATTAAGTATTAGCACAATACCCATTTTAGTTTTTTTAAATAATACTAAAAATGAGTGGCAAAAAGAATAGTTTACATTATCTATTTCGTTAAGGGATACGTTTTTCCAGGCTCGCACACGACACATGAATTCTTTAAACCAGTGCTGAGTAATACTATTATATATCGTGTCTTGATCATACATATCCAAC
This sequence comes from Helianthus tuberosus, assembly GCA_030545235.1. Classification (NCBI taxonomy): domain Eukaryota; kingdom Viridiplantae; phylum Streptophyta; class Magnoliopsida; order Asterales; family Asteraceae; genus Helianthus; species Helianthus tuberosus. Next base: position 26,142 of record JARYGA010012696.1, on the reverse strand, counting down.
AATTATTTTACAATACGGAAAAATTAGCACTTCTCTATGAAAATGAAATAATGCCACTCTTCGGGGCATCTAATATGGATATCATATTGACACCAAGATTTTGAAAGTGGTTATGTAGAGAATGTAGGAACTAGTTTCAATTCATTATAAAATATAATTACAAAATATATAATAACGAGACTCTCGTTCTTCGTAGAAAATATCATAGTACAATACTGGTTGCAATAACTAAATAAAAAGAATATAAAATATAATTTTATATACCAATCTTGATTCAAGCCGCATCTCTAGTGGGTCCTTTACACACATTTGATAGCCTCATAGACTCGAGTATTCATCACCTTGAGTCTTGAAAAATACTCCTTGACTGCAACAAAGAGCACACTAAAACGTTGATGAATTTGGTTGAGGCACGTGTTCGAACACGCTTCCCTTAAAACAGATTTCGCGCCTCTACTAAAGATGACGCGTCTGTCTCCCAGGGTACAACAGCCAAAGCAGTATGTACTGCCGGAGATGGCCACGCGCCCGAGGTTACACCAGATAAAATTATAGTGTTAGAAATTGTGGAAAGAATGATATGAAGATGATGAAATCGAATAGAGAAAACATCTCTCTCTAAGTACCCAACACATGGATCTTCAAGTATCTCCAAGAACTCTTCTAATTTTTTCCTTCTAAATTTCCACTTTCAATTCTCTACTTGTAATTAGCTTTATCAAGTTAGGCACATAACCTACTTTGCATATAAGAGATATGGGGTAGAGAAGAGTCTCAATTTATTAGAGATTTTATTAGATAAATAAACTCTAATAAAAACCAATAAATTGACATAAAAACTCAACTAAAAGTCTCACTTTATTAGAGACATAAACTCTAATACAAACTAATAAATTGACATAAAAACTCAACTTAATAGTTTATCACCCATATGAAGAGTCTAGTAAATAATTATAATTTTACTAAATTATAATTTCACTAACTTAATATCTATTCACACCATCTAAATTTCCAACAATCCCCCACATGAATGGAGATCGTTCTAAACACACAAAGTTTCCAATAGAACCTCGACAGTTGAGTTTTGCATACGATAGGTATGTGTTACCCTTTGAACCTTCGCTCATGAAATGCACTTAGCCACTAGCTCTGAGTAGATCTCGATGTCTTTGAACTCGTCTGCCGTTTGTGTAGACGACAATACACTTCACACAAGACTCTCCCTAGCCGGTTCATCTCCTCATAGTCGTGTCCAATAATGGTCGTGGAACACTTTCCTGGTTCTGCGAGAGCTCTAGGAATTGTGCCCTCAATTCCATTCAAAGCGACCCCACTTCTCTCTAACATAGGTGATTCTCCTTAGATCATTAAAAGCATTGTGGTTATCGTGATTTATCCAAATCATTTGCCACATATTATGCTTAGCCTCACTCTTTGTCACTGAATATCATAGGAATAGACTAGGATGTATTTAAACACCCTTTTATACTTTGGGGGTATGTATAGCCATATATACTAGCTTATACATATCATTTATGCCCCTACAGTGACCACCTTTAGGCATATGAGTTAGTTGTTCTATTGAACTTAGATCTTGGGATCTCCAGTCAACTAAGTTAGGTGTCCTTCACATACCCTTTTTCATGGGCTTCAGTCTCATTCCACAACTTGATCTCTAATAAACCCTCATGTTGTTGGATCCATAACATTAATAAATAACTTTGCGTATTTGAGATCAGTTTTCATGATGTGTTCTTAACTCGTAAGTTAATTTTGCCTATTGTCAACTTCTAAGACTATAACCTGTAACACCCCGAAAACGGGTTTGGTAATTAAACCCCGTTAATACAAAAGAGCGGGTAAAATACCGTTAGTAGTGAAAGTAACCCGGTAAATATTAGGATTTAAATAATTAATCCTATTATTAAACAAAAAGTTAATAAAAGCTTTTAAAGAGATGAAATCGATAAAAGGCCCGGGTTAACGGGACCTAAAATAAACTTAGTCATAAATATTCCCGAACCCGCTAAGTTAACTAGAAATATTTAACCTAGTTAATAAGTGGGAAAATTGTTAAAAGAAATAAGTAGGTTGTGGCCTACTTAATAACGAACCAAACACGAGGGGTTAAAGCGGGATAACTAGAAAAGTTATTTAATTAAAACAAACACAAACACACACACACACACAGTGTGTGTTCTGGATCGAGCTCAGGGGCGACCAAGAAGGGGTCAAACCCTAATCAACACAATTTCATCAAATTGAAGGGGCAAATCAAGTCCAAATCAAAATCCGAGTATGAATTAGTGATCTCCATTGAAAAAGGAGTCACGAGGTATGTAAATTTCTTGAGAAATCTCTAGTTGAAATTCTGAGCAAACCTAGAGAACTCGAATCTGAGCTTGCATGTTTGTTGTTTGGATGAAATTAGTGATGAAACTATGTCTAGAAGTAAACCCTAGTTATGTACTTGTTGAATTGATGTTCATGGTTGTGAATTCATGATCATACACTCATGTGTCAAGTGGGTTTTGATTATGTAGTAAAGATAATGATGTACACATGTTTAAAATCATCATAGTTGCTAGTAGGAACAAGATACTTGAACAATTTGCAAGTTTGAGTAATTGATCATAAGTGATAGTGGTGAATTTTGATGTTAATCTTGGTAAAAATAACTAGTTAGGAACTAGTTAGTAAATATGTAAAATTATGCACATTAGGTGTTTGTTAAAATGCCTAAATGAGAACTAAGTGTTGATAATGTGCCTAATTGAGTCTTGTGAACTTGATAGTGCAATCATATGTGTTAATTGGTGAATTGACTTTTAAATAGTCAAACCGACCATTAATAAGATCGAATGGTAATTGTGATAGAAAATATGTAAGATGGAATAGTCATAATTAACGATGACTAATATAACCGTCTTACGAATTATGATGATAGTTTGACGCTTGACAAGCTAGGTGGAGGCTTGGAAAGGAAGCGGGTCAAACGAAGCAAGCATAAAGGAAAAGCGTATTCGGGATGCAAGGTAAGTATATCTTACACTAGTCATTTATTTATAATATTCTTTCGTCGTATTAGTTACGAATAAAGAAAAATACCTAATTGAGATATGATGTTCCGACGTGTGGTCGTACGGAACAAGATAATCAAATATGACAAGAAAACATAATGATGGCTAAAAATGAGTTAAACCGGTAATTCGATCATATTATGACGAATGAAACATGTACTTTTAATGAATATCATATAAGTTAAATCATAATAACCATTAAGGGCAAAATGGTAATTTTGACAATTTGACAATGGTAATTGGTCATATAGACCAAACGGGTCAAAAGGTGAAATTATCACCCTTTGACAATATCGACTAATGGGTTGTCAAGTTGCATGAATTTAGGAAATAAATAGCACATGGATGCTTACGTCGCTATCACTTAGTAGCCACTAAGGAAAGGTATTGAAACGGGTCAATATATTGATCCGAGCCAGGTATGTATAGTAATACAACTCATCATGTAGAATTTGGAGTTTTATAACAGTTGGAATAGGTTAAAATAAGATATTCGGTTATCTTTAGGTAAAGCGAATAAATTGAGTTAAGATTATGGTGTTTAGAAACATATTGGTTTCTAAATAAGAATATGGTTAAAAGGTCGGACTTTGTGGTTCAAACAAGCACTAATAGTCCTTCGTCGTAAACGAATGACAAAAATTGACTAAAACGCCCTTGTTGGCTAATTCGAATAAACAACCTTTAAAGATAGTTTTGAAACGAGTTTTATGATCAACCAAATAATTGGAATAGGTGTAAGAAGCGAAAGATGTAAATTTTCGGTCAAATGACTCTATATGAGTCTTTGTCGTAAATTAGTAATCAGATGAGAAAAACTCGGATTATATGGATCACCTCATTAAGTCCACCACAATTATAGTTGTGGTGGAAGATTTCTTGATTAGAATGTTGTAAATAACGCTAGAAAAGAATGAAAACGATTTTAAGCTTAATAGTGCTTAAATACCTTAATGGGTCAAAATAAGCATTTGAACATAAACGGGTTCCAACTAAGTAAGAAACCCATGATTTATGATTTATTTGATAGGAACTATTGAAATTATGATTCTCATGAGTTTATGGATCAAGTAAACGTGTTTGTTTGATAAAATAGCGAACGGGTCAAAATTTGGTAAAAATGTAATAAGCCGAAGACTTAAAAGTCTTAAAATTTGCTAATCCGGATGTTGGATTTTGACTCCATATGATGAAGGGTCAAATTACAGTCACGTAGGAAGAAACGGTAGGTCAAACGGACAAGCGGATTTGAAAGATACGAAAGTTTTCGTGTCGTTAAACGGCAAAATAAAGAGGTGGAATGCAGGGACCACCGTAATTTACGGTACCACCATAAATTACGGTGGAGTTGATATGTTTACGGTGGTTATATACTGATTTACGGTGGAAGGATAGATCTCCAGGGACTACCGTAATTTACGGTCCCACCGTAAATTACGGTGGACCCAGAAACAAAATACATTTTATTTAGTTTTAGTTCCCGGATTCTTTTAGATGCGTGTTAAATCCTGTATGACTAAAGCATTTCATGTTTTTATGAAATGTAGGTACTTAGTAGATGCCGGATGAAGATCAAGCTCAACGAAGAACCGAACACGATATAGATTCACGCTTCCGCACTTTGCTACGTTGTAGATTTTAAACAACGAATTCGATCACGTTAAGTAGAATAACTTATGATTTGTAAAAGTTTTTAATAAACCCGTATTTTTATAGCATGTGTAGTCGTAACCACACATCAAATTGTTGGTAATTACATACAAAATCGTTAATCAGTAACTAGGGTGTTACAAGTTGGTATCAGAGCACTGGTTTAAGAGATTCAAGTATGGTGGGGAGAACCATGCTTGGACTTAAACCTTACGCTCTTGATAAAGAATAGTGTTCGGTTCGAGGCTTGATCGCAAATCCGGTAAGTACAGGTATGTTAATGGTTTAGCATGCTAAAGTGTTGTAAACAACACATAGGGCTACCGTGTGATACACGTTACCCCAATTGAAATGATTGATATAGTTGACGAAAATACGTGCATTGATGCGTAGAGTAGAAAAAGCCTTGTATTAGAATACGGGCGATTATTGAATTAGATGTTACTAACTTTTGTGAATGTTTAATTGAAGGACACTCGCGTTTGAAGACGACGAGAGTCAAACGAATTGCGGATATGATGATGGAACGGTCCGAAGTATAACAAGAGGAGCATGCTCACCGAGGACTAAATCGCGTAACGACCGCGAACAAGGTTAATGGCAAGGAACGCCCGTCGGGGCAAACATTACCAGGTGCATATTTTAAATAATCGCACAAATAGTAATATGCAACAAATATGAAGAAATTGAAAGTTGCATATGTAGATTAAAAACTTGGAAAAACCCGAATAGAAAATATGTTCGGATATTGTTTCCAAGAGAAACAAGTAGAGGCATTACTTACATAGGGCGTGATGTGAAAACAATAAAAAAAAGGTCATGTGTGTCATGTGTTAATCGCTTACTCTGGCCAAGTAAGTAGTAACATATGATACCATGAGTTTCTTATAGCGGACACATTTACATCCGATGTAGTAAGGACGGGGTGAACGAGACTAATTAAAAAGTACCCAAATGAATTAGATAAGCAAAATATTTGATAATAATGTAAACGCACAACCGAGTGACGGAAGCGTATTACATTAGGACAATGAGCCCGAGTGAAGGGACAAAGAAGCATGTAAAATGATTTAGACAAGTATTGGGAGGGAGTGTACTTACACTCGAACCCAGAAAACGCAAGCATGTAAAATGATTTAGACAAGTATTGGGAGGGAGTGTACTTACACTCGAACCCAGAAAACGCAAGCATGTAAAATGATTTAGACAAGTATTGGGAGGGAGTGTACTTACACTCGAACCTAGAAAACGCAAGCATGTAAAATGATTTAGACAAGTATTGGGAGGGAGTGTACTTACACTCGAACCCAGAAAACGCAAGCATGTAAAATGATTTAGACAAGTATTAGGAGGGAGTGTACTTACACTCGAACCCAGAAAATGCAAGCATGTAAAATGATTTAGACAAGCATTGGGAGGTAGTGTACTTACACTCGAACCCGGAAAATGCGAATATGTCCCTTAACGGGTCGTTTTTGTAAAACGTCAAACGTAAGGACAAAGTCAGAAAATTTCGCCCGGAAATAAACAAATGAAGCCTTAGACTACGGTCAAGGTCAACTAAAGCTCATAAGCGAAAATATATGATTTTAAACATAGCAAGACATGCCTTGAAGCTATATATGAATATATATATAACATTTGAATGTAGATACCAATAAAAGATGATTTACGGGATCATCATAACCTACGGGATTAAACACAGTATTAAGGTCTACGGGACCAGAATGACCCTTGGGTCATGAAAAGAAAAGGAAATAAACCTTAGTGTTTTCAGTAAAAGGGGGTGAAGACCTAAGGAAATAGCCTACGAGGCTACGTGAAAGAACCTACGGGTTACTTAACAAAGCGAGAGAACCAGTTGAAAGTCCCCGCATAAAACTAAGACTGTAAAAGAATAAATGACAGACTGTCAATGTCCGGTTACGGGAAATTGACGAAAGATAAAGAGAAGATCCTAAACTAAAACCTTGATTTTAGTAAGAAATAACGTTTTTACGAATCAGAATCCTGATAGGAAAATTGAATAGTAAGCATGAAAGGTTCAAGTCTTGACACCGATAGGCGCAAGACGTTATATTCAAAAGTGATATTTCGAAAAGGAAATTTTGATATAAATTAAACATGATGTAAAACGATCACGGTCAAGAAATGTAATGTGAAGTAGAATCACATTATAACCAAGCAAGCGATAGAAAGTAACTGGACTAATAAGTCTAAGTAGTGAGACCGGTCAAGGTCATCTAAATAAATTTGGTTTGCTTGTAAGCGGTAGATTCGGTATGATTGAACCGAATAAATAAATTTAAAGACAAAAGAAACTTCCTGCTAAAAGTGAAAAGATTTCACTAAAGGCCTTTAAACGAGTCAAAGTCACGGATTCATAAAGAATTCGCTAGTATACGAAAGTGATGGATATCGCTAAGTTAATTAAACTAGTGGAAATAACGAGATTGCGTTATTTCAAGTTACATTATGCTGTATATAATACGTAGATGATTATTAACCAAAAAGATATTACCATACTTCTCTGGTAAAACTAATAATTGGTTAAAGTATAAGTAATGTTTTAAAGATTCTCGGAACAGATACATTGAGTTAAACTCAATGAATTATGTAAGAAAAGGTTTCGAGGACGAAACCTCTTTAAGGGGGGTAGACTTGTAACACCCCGAAAACGGGTTTGGTAATTAAACCCCGTTAATACAAAAGAGCGGGTAAAATACCGTTAGTAGTGAAAGTAACCCGGTAAATATTAGGATTTAAATAATTAATCCTATTATTAAACAAAAAGTTAATAAAAGCTTTTAAAGAGATGAAATCGATAAAAGGCCCGGGTTAACGGGACCTAAAATAAACTTAGTCATAAATATTCCCGAACCCGCTAAGTTAGCTAGAAATATTTAACCTAGTTAATAAGTGGGAAAATTGTTAAAAGAAATAAGTAGGTTGTGGCCTACTTAATAACGAACCAAACACGAGGGGTTAAAGCGGGATAACTAGAAAAGTTATTTAATTAAAACAAACACAAACACACACACACAGTGTGTGTTCTGGATCGAGCTCAGGGGCGACCAAGAAGGGGTCAAACCCTAATCAACACAATTTCATCAAATTGAAGGGGCAAATCAAGTCCAAATCAAAATCCGAGTATGAATTAGTGATCTCCATTGAAAAAGGAGTCACGAGGTATGTAAATTTCTTGAGAAATCTCTAGTTGAAATTCTGAGCAAACCTAGAGAACTCGAATCTGAGCTTGCATGTTTGTTGTTTGGATGAAATTAGTGATGAAACTATGTCTAGAAGTAAACCCTAGTTATGTACTTGTTGAATTGATGTTCATGGTTGTGAATTCATGATCATACACTCATGTGTCAAGTGGGTTTTGATTATGTAGTAAAGATAATGATGTACACATGTTTAAAATCATCATAGTTGCTAGTAGGAACAAGATACTTGAACAATTTGCAAGTTTGAGTAATTGATCATAAGTGATAGTGGTGAATTTTGATGTTAATCTTGGTAAAAATAACTAGTTAGGAACTAGTTAGTAAATATGTAAAATTATGCACATTAGGTGTTTGTTAAAATGCCTAAATGAGAACTAAGTGTTGATAATGTGCCTAATTGAGTCTTGTGAACTTGATAGTGCAATCATATGTGTTAATTGGTGAATTGACTTTTAAATAGTCAAACCGACCATTAATAAGATCGAATGGTAATTGTGATAGAAAATATGTAAGATGGAATAGTCATAATTAACGATGACTAATATAACCGTCTTACGAATTATGATGATAGTTTGACGCTTGACAAGCTAGGTGGAGGCTTGGAAAGGAAGCGGGTCAAACGAAGCAAGCATAAAGGAAAAGCGTATTCGGGATGCAAGGTAAGTATATCTTACACTAGTCATTTATTTATAATATTCTTTCGTCGTATTAGTTACGAATAAAGAAAAATACCTAATTGAGATATGATGTTCCGACGTGTGGTCGTACGGAACAAGATAATCAAATATGACAAGAAAACATAATGATGGCTAAAAATGAGTTAAACCGGTAATTCGATCATATTATGACGAATGAAGCATGTACTTTTAATGATTATTATATAAGTTAAATCATAATAACCATTAAGGGCAAAATGGTAATTTTGACAATTTGACAATGGTAATTGGTCATATAGACCAAACGGGTCAAAAGGTGAAATTATCACCCTTTGACAATATCGACTAATGGGTTGTCAAGTTGCATGAATTTAGGAAATAAATAGCACATGGATGCTTACGTCGCTATCACTTAGTAGCCACTAAGGAAAGGTATTGAAACGGGTCAATATATTGATCCGAGCCAGGTATGTATAGTAATACAACTCATCATGTAGAATTTGGAGTTTTATAACAGTTGGAACAGGTTAAAATAAGATATTCGGTTATCTTTAGGTAAAGCGAATAAATTGAGTTAAGATTATGGTGTTTAGAAACATATTGGTTTCTAAATAAGAATATGGTTAAAAGGTCGGACTTTGTGGTTCAAACAAGCACTAATAGTCCTTCGTCGTAAACGAATGACAAAAATTGACTAAAACGCCCTTGTTGGCTAATTCGAATAAACAACCTTTAAAGATAGTTTTGAAACGAGTTTTATGATCAACCAAATAATTGGAATAGGTGTAAGAAGCGAAAGATGTAAATTTTCGGTCAAATGACTCTATATGAGTCTTTGTCGTAAATTAGTAATCAGATGCGAAAAACTCGGATTATATGGATCACCTCATTAAGTCCACCACAATTATAGTTGTGGTGGAAGATTTCTTGATTAGAATGTTGTAAATAACGCTAGAAAAGAATGAAAACGATTTTAAGCTTAATAGTGCTTAAATACCTTAATGGGTCAAAATAAGCATTTGAACATAAACGGGTTCCAACTAAGTAAGAAACCCATGATTTATGATTTATTAGATAGGAAATATTGAAATTATGATTCTCATGAGTTTATGGATCAAGTAAACGTGTTTGTTTGATAAAATAGCGAACGGGTCAAAATTTGGTAAAAATGTAATAAGCCGAAGACTTAAAAGTCTTAAAATTTGCTAATCCGGATGTTGGATTTTGACTCCATATGATGAAGGGTCAAATTACAGTCACGTAGGAAGAAACGGTAGGTCAAACGGACAAGCGGATTTGAAAGATACGAAAGTTTTCGTGTCGTTAAACGGCAAAATAAAGAGGTGGAATGCAGGGACCACCGTAATTTACGGTACCACCGTAAATTACGGTGGAGTTGATATGTTTACGGTGGTTATATACTGATTTACGGTGGAAGGATAGATCTCCAGGGACAACCGTAATTTACGGTCCCACCGTAAATTACGGTGGACCCAGAAACAAAATACATTTTATTTAGTTTTAGTTCCCGGATTCTTTTAGATGCGTGTTAAATCCTGTATGACTAAAGCATTTCATGTTTTTATGAAATGTAGGTACTTAGTAGATGCCGGATGAAGATCAAGCTCAACGAAGAACCGAACACGATATAGATTCACGCTTCCGCACTTTGCTACGTTGTAGATTTTAAACAACGAATTCGATCACGTTAAGTAGAATAACTTATGATTTGTAAAAGTTTTTAATAAACCCGTATTTTTATAGCATGTGTAGTCGTAACCACACATCAAATTGTTGGTAATTACATACAAAATCGTTAATCAGTAACTAGGATGTTACATAACCTCTGTGGCCATCTGAATCTGGTTATAATATATGTCTTTGTAAGATACGCTTATCATTTAAGGCAAACACATCTCCATTATGCACTACGACCTTTGTTTCCTCCACATAGTCGTCTGTTTGCAATGTTAGATTTGATTACAAAATCCTTATTATCAAACATTTATGATACAAATGCAAGACACCCCCACATTTAACTGTTGTAGGATATCATCCAGATGGGATAATGAAAACCATTTCTACATACCCTTATAGGTTGTTTCCAAATGGATCCTCCCCCACATTTCTTGCCATTTGATCAACATTTCTGTAACTTCACTTATGACGACATTTATACATATATGATTGAACAAGATCAACCTCATTGTATTAGTGAATTCAAATCATACTACATTAGCTTACATAAGCTTATGAGCTAACCAAAGCAACACATGCCATTGTCATAAGTTTGTCACCTACTTAGAATAATTCTAATTTAACATCTAGAATAAGCTTAGACAATGAGTTCTCCTCATTAGCTTTTCGAACAAACTCTTAAAAAGTTACATGTCTTTTCCTTATAATGAATGAAAATTGTCACACCCCGATATTTCCACGTATTACCGGTGGGGAGTATCGTGACGTAGTTGATATCATCATAGTCAATTATTCACAGTTTAATGTATAGCGGAAGTCTAAAAGTAATTATACAAAGTGAGTTGAAAGTACAATAAAATATTATACAACAGATTGAAAATGGATCCACGTGCGGATCTAAAACAGAAAGAAATTATTGTTCAACAGACTTTAAGTATCAAAAGCTTGCAAAACTCTTTATTTATTACTCAGGAGTTCAAGCCCATTACGCGTAGTACCTGCACTTAGTCTTCTTGAAAATACGTCAGTCTACACTGGTAAATACAATTAACTGACTCTTTTTTTGAAAACATTTAAGAAAATTGATTTAAATGCACAAGGCACAAATATTCTTTTATAACTTGGGACAATTATTAAAATAATCTTGTATACAGATTTATATGTTTGTCGTACGTTCAGGACCCGGGATAGAAGCCGGAACAAGATTAATAGACACACCACATAATATAAACCCACGACGAGTTATCCTCAATAGGTGGGTATATCTTTTTACATACGCACTGTCAGGTGCATGCCTACACCCCGTGCTTAAGTCGTGGCCATTTCAATGAATGAGCCAAGGATATCCAAGACACGGTCATTAACCCCCCCCCCAAAGGTTTAGATCAAACAAAACATATTAAAACGGGTTATCTCAATGATTTAACCACTAATCGATTAAAGATTCAATACCCGACCAAGCGGTATTATTAAATACCGTATCCCGAGCCCGTATAAGGGAAAATAAGTTAAAAGTATTTACCTAAGCAAAAATTATAATTTTATTCTTAGCCGTATATCAATCAGCAAGTACAAGTAGCTTTTACTGGGCTCCTAAATCTGGAACGAAGGTTTTAATAACCTATTAGATTCCTAACGGGTCTTACTTTAAGTTTAAACTTAGACCGGTTAGTTTTAATGAAAGGTTTACGGTTCAAAACGCAAGATTAAGCGAAGACCGGATTAGAATGTGATTTAGACCCAACAAGTATGAGGACTTGTATAAAATGGGTAAACTAAACACATCCTGGATTTTGAAGTAAAAACGATAAGGTTTGACCCGTTTTAGTTAATTTATGCAAACTAGTAACATAAACCATACCGAACGCGAATATGAATAACGGGTAACCAAATGAGTCATGTACAGGTTCCACAAGTTAATATGCTTTAAATATTATATGACATCAGTAGGATATCTTCCATTATGCCCAAAACGAATGTAAAATCAATTTAAGCCCCGTAAGGCTATTTTGGTCATTTTAAAGTTTATAAAAGGGGTTAAATATTAATATGAGGTTCTGGTCTAAAATAATCAGTAAAAATATTTATTTTAACAAGTTATATCAGTAAGATATCATACATATGTGAATTTTATCTTTTATGGCCAAACTATGCACCGTAGGGGCATTTCGGTCATTTCACATATGCTTTAAGTGTCAAATTTGGAAATCTGAGTTCAAGACTTACACTTACTGTTAAAGTATAAAAAAATATTCATAACATCAGTAGGTAACAAGTCTTAGGTGCTAAATATGGTTTTAAACCATACTATGCGCCTAAATCGCATAAAAGTCGGTATTTGACGATATTCGAGTTAAAAAAGGATTTGGCATGCAAATGATGCCTGAAACTCATTTTATTAACAAAAAGGGCTTTATCGTCAATTACCGAGTCCATGCAAGAACTCTATGTTATGGTCAGTATAAAATTCGATAAAAATTTCAAAAAAATCCCAAAATATTATATTATAACAGTGGGTAGAAGGTTTGGTGCCAAAAATTGGGTTGAAATATGATTTATCCCAGAAATGCTATTTAATTAATAAAAAGCTTTCGTTTTACGATATCGTGCATAACTCCTATTTCAGACCAGAAACGGATGTCAAATTTTTAGGACAAACTAATATATTAGTAATAAAGGTTTTTGTCCTCTCAAATTTTCAAAAATCTCGTTTTAATGATAAAATGGCATAATGGTCCATTTTTAAGCATTTAACGGGAACATGCAATGAATTAGATTTCTATGGAACCATGTAGCATAATCTCAGAGGGTTATACTAACATATAATGTGGTCCCAAAGGAACCCTAAGGCATAACTAAACTAAGCTTAATCGGGTCAGAACTGAAAGTCAAAGCAAAAGTCTACTTTTGCGACTTTCGGTTGCGAACCGAGCCTAAACTCAGAATTGTCGGGTTGAACATGCCTAAACATGTTTTTATATTATTTACCAAGTTGTTTAAGTGTTAAAACATGTTCCATAACCTCTGCATTATCAGTTATGAATTATTTAGTAAGAACTGACTCGTTTGACTTTTTGTTCATAACTTTGACCCGACAATTGACTGAGATAATGTGATAATTAGAAGGTGCCCTTTTAAGGGTTTAACACCTACATAATTACCAACACATAGCCACTTTCAATTGGAATAATGGCTGGACCGTTAGTGATTAATCACAAAGTCAAAGCATAATTATGCTAACTTTGATTTTCGGTCATTACACTAATGAAAACTTAATTACAGAGGCTAAGTACACTTACAAGAGTCCTTAGCACGAAGATTTAAACTATGAGAGCTTCTTAGAAGTCCAGGTGGCTCCAGAGAAGTGTTTGAGAGTAAAATTTCAAAGTGTGAATGAATACAAGAACAAACAAGGCTCTTATATAGGAAGTTTGATGCTCTAAGATCACTGCATTTGTCCCTAGGATGATACCAGATATTCACAAGTGTCCCTAGGGCAGTAAAAACCAGTTGCATAGTCCCTGGTATTGAAAACAGCCATGCAATGGCGGTGGAACAGGCTGCAACATGCAGCTGCCAGTTTTTTGGTCGCTGGCACCGGCTACGCGGCCCGCGTAGACTCCAATGGAGGTCTACGCGCCCCGCGAGGCTCCTCCCAAACCGGATTCAAACTTTCATTTATTGCATTTTCAGTCCCTGGTCCATTTTTAATTTAAATAACTTCCATTTATTGCACTTTTGACCCCCATAGTTAACTTTTAAGGGTCTTGAGTCATAAATTAACTCCGTTAAGCTCCCGGTTAGTTATGAGGTCACCCGAACGGTCTTAAATTGCAACATTGACACATTTGGTCCTTATTTCTTGGAATTTCCACTTTATTCATTTATGTGCGTCGAAACTTCATGGAATCAAGTATTCGACAATCGTGAGAATATAATAAAACATTACAATGCTTCGGGTTCGTAAAAAGGTCACTCAGAGGTAACATTTAACATGTTGACACCTTTAATCCCTATGCTTTGTAAAATTCTCAATTTAAGCACAAACGACTTTCTGTGTCCGACAATTTATTCATTAAAGAATAGGAACATCGTGTGAGGTCAATCAGAGGCATAAGAATGGCATGTTGACACTTTGGATCCTTTTTCATACATATTTATATTGTTTGATAATTTTAGCCCCTCGGAATTAATCCATTACACGTTTAAAGTTCATGACACGTGTCTTTATTACATTGGACATGATTTTTGCGAGGTGTTACAAAAATACTCCCTCAACTTGTCTATACACAAATTCTTTGTGTGTTCACACACATTTGAATGTTTAGAGTTAATTTGTCTCCGTCAAGACCCATAATTAACCAAGTACTAGTCTAGCATGCTTTAGACTACAATACTTTAGCATGTGAACAGAAGATGCACCATTCTGATTCTTCACAGCATCTAAGGATATCATAATATCACTTTGCAACATTCATCCCTTTTTAAGACAAAATAATGAGACTTATTCATAATCCTAAAACATCAATATTTAGGAAGGTCTCACAAATTATTGTATATAACACATAGCTAAATTTCATCTTTCATTTAAGGAACATAACTTGTTTACCTTTGATCTCCAACATTCTACCATTGACTCATAAGTACTTAAACATAAGTCTTAATCCAAGTCACTTGGTGAACACATTCATCACCAACAAGATGAATGTTTCTCATCTACAATCACTATTATGTGTGAGATAGAGTCAACTAGATCGACACTCAACAACATGGAATTCATAATTTGCTATAAGTGATTTGCATACATCTATTGTTATTCATTAGGAGATATGTATATTTAGGATGCTCTCCTAAATGAAGGTAAAATCTCCATATAGTTTTTATTACAAAATCCTTATTGCCAAACATTTATGATACAAATGCAAGACACCCCCACATTTAAGTGTTATAGGATATCATCCAGATGGGGTAATGAAAACCATTTCTACATACCCTTATAGGTTGTTTCCAAATGGATCCTCCCCCACATTTCTTGCCATTTGATCAACATTTCTGTAACTTCACTTATGACGACATTTATACACATATGATTGAACAAGATCAACCTCATTGTATTAGTGAATTCAACTCATACTACATTAGCTTACATAAGCTTCTAAGCTAACCAAAGCAACACATGCCATTGTCATAAGTTTGTCACCAACTTAGAATAATTCTAATTTAACATCTAGAATAAGCTTAGACAATGAGTTCTCCTCATTAGCTTTTCGAACAAACTGTTAAAAAGTTACATGTCTTTTCCTTATAATGAATGAAAATACTCCCTCAACTTGTCTATACACAAATTCTTTTTGTGTTCATACACATTTGAATGTTTAGAGTTAATTAGTCTTCTTCAAGACCCATAATTAACCAAGTACTAGTCTAGCATGCTTTAGACTACAATACTTTAGCATGTGAACAGAAGATGCATCATTCTAATTCTTCACAACCCTAAGGATATCATAATATCACTTTGCAACATTCATCCCTTGTTAAGACAAAATAATGAGACTTATTCATAATCCTAAAACATCAATATTTAGGAAAGTCTCACAAATTATTGTATATAGCACATAGCTAAATTTCATAATTCATGTTGGTGCAGTCATCTTTCGACTACGTCTTAATATCGAGTCTCGATCTCGTTGCGGATCCGGTCAGACATGACATCACATGTGACATCATCTTGATGACATCACATGTGACATCATCACATGTCTAAGCAATCAAAGTAGTAAACGACAAAGATCAAAGGATTTGAAATTGTGAAAGGTGGCCATTTGTGTTGATTGGACCAAATAAGGGTTCAATGAAATATCTCCATTAAAAGGTCCAATGAAGTGAGTTCATTTGAAAGTCAACATGGTGGTTAACTTATACATACAAGGAGGATCGCTTATACGGCAACATGTGGATCGCTTATATGTAAAAAGTCTGGTCCGTTTATTTGTCATTTCTGGATCGCTTTTATGTCAGAGTTTTCTGGACCGCTTTTATGGCATGTCCTACGAGCGGACCAGAAGTAGTATATATAGGTTGAATGTTATTTCATTTGAAATGTTGTTCAGATCTGATACCGAGGTATTGCCGGTTTTTCCTTGTAATCGAAACGTTGTAAAATCAATATACATGAGGATTAAAGTGTGATACAAGCTGTGTACGCATCCGTTTCCTTGTTTCCGCCTCTGAAACGGAGTTGAGCTCTTCCGAACGACTCGTTTAGGTCGAAATCCGATCCTACAATTGGTATCAGAGCCAAGGAGGAGGAGATCTCGCATATACAGCTCGTTTTCATATTTTTTCTGCTTCTACACCTTTCTTTTTTGAAAAAAACAGAACTTTTTACGGTCAAAATCGCTTAAAATTCACACAGTGTATGCATATTCATGAATTAACAAAACCTGGAAGTTTTCAGAACTTAAATCGGCCTAAAATTGGTTAAAATTGAGTTTTCGCTTGCATTCGGTTCGTGTTTTGCTGACGTCATCGAGATCCGCTCTTAGATCACAGTCTGGTTCGCTTTTCTGGTCGTGTTTGGTTCGCTAATTTGTTCACGTTTAAGTCTGGTTCGCTCAAATGACAAGTCTGATCCGCTCTTAGTGACAAGTTTGATCCGCTCTTAGTGACAGTTGAGGTCCGCTCTTAGTTACAGTTGAGGTCCGCTCTTTGTGACACTTGAGATCCGCGTTTAGTGCAATTTGTAGTCCACTTATAAGACATAGTCTGGTTCGCTCTTGTGATAATCAAAGTTTTGGTCTGACATAGAACAGGTTAATCACGTGATTTGTTGCTAGTAATTAGAAAAGAAATCATGTTTTGTGTGTCAGTTTGCATGTGAATATATTGGGTTATGTGAACCGATTGAAAATACATCGGGTAATATGAAACAGATTCAGGTCACGTGAAGTTAAACTTGGTATTAAATGTTGTCGGGTTATTTTTTTTTACGGGTCTATCAGATTAATGTGATTGTTGTCGGATATATGTGTTTGTATTGAAGGTCCAATCATTTTGAAGTATTATTTATTGCCAGCTGCATGTTTGTCATTTGCATGTGATTGAATGGAAAATATCAAAGTTGACATATACATGTGATCATAGATAAGAATTAGTTTAGAGGTCCAATTAAAAGCAATTTTTAAAAGTAGTTGTCAGCAAGAATTTATTCTACCCATGTGATTTCAGTTGTTGGCCCAATCACTGATTTTAAGTTTTGTAGATTGTCTGAAAATTACGTTTGATAATATCTAGTTGCATGATTGTCAAGAGCATGTAATATGTAGCTTCATATCAGTTGTAAAGTCCAATGAACAACCCATGTGATTTCGACTCCAAACGGCCCAAGTATTGTTGCTATGGTTGACTATCATTGATCCACTATATTGTTAATGTCCAAGTGATTTTTTTTTCCGAGTGATACTTGTTAGTGTTTGCTAGCCCATCTAATGTGTTAGGTTGTGTGTTGTTAAAGGCCAAATTAGTAGATTTAAAGATATTCAATCATTTGCAAAGTGTATATTGAAATGGTGTAGTGTTATATTAGTTTGTCAGTTGTTAGTTGTCAGTAATCAGGTCACAAGGTTTGGAGCACGTTTCGATCAGTACGTTTGATAAGTCAAGTCATTTTGTGTGGTCAAGTTGCGTGATAATTGTCCAGGTCATACGGTTTGGAGTTCAAAGATTTCAAAGGGTCAAGTCACTTGATTTCGATTCGGGTCCTAGAAGTCCGCACAGTTGGTTAACGTTCAGTCCGCTCAAAAAATCGCCAGTCTGAGTACCAGTTTGTTTCAGTTAATTGAAAAAATCTTTAAACTGATTGTGTTTTTTTGTGATTGTAAAGGTATTTGCCAAAGACATGGAAGAGGATTTCTACAATGCGTTTGCCACACCAGTCGCTCCGGTTACTGCTGCTGAAAATTTATATAATGAGAATGAGACAGGCACTCATCAAAAGCCGCCAAAGCTCATGTACATTGAAGACTTCAAAGGATGGCAAAATCGATTTGAGAACTGGGTGCAAGCTTACAAATTTGATGCATGGTGTTCGTTGGAGAAAGACTATGAGAAGCCGAAAAACGAACGTGGGCTTGTAAAGGATTTCAGTGACTTTACGGAAGCTGACAAATTGAAGTATACTAGTGAGAAAATGATGATCAGTATTCTTCAACAGGCAATCAAAGAAGATATATTTGTTTTGCTTCAACACGATAATACAGCTAAGTCAATTTGGGAAGCATTGATTCAGAAATTCAAAGGAAGCGCGGATATGATTAAAAACAGAAAGGCATTGCTGAAGAAATCATTCGATATGTTTGTACCTTTTGATTACGAATCAACGAAACAGACAATTGACAGATATTGTCATCTTGTCTTGGAAATGGGTAGATTGGATATAAAGAAGGATGATGAGGAATGGGTGGATAAACTTGCTGAGGCATTACCACAACAGAAATGGGGAACTTATTTGTTGATTATCAAACACATGAGAAAATCTGAGAATATGAGTCTAGCAAAGTTTATTCAAAAGATTGAAGAGCATGAGTTGGATATTCAGAAAACAGCTATCATGACGAATCCAAATGCCAAACAAGACGTCAGTTTGTACTACCGAGGGAACAAGTTTGAGGCTACCCCCAGCCCTAGCCCAAAGATTCAAACTGGTTTCAGTGCAGATGGTTCATCCGGAACAAAGAGTAATGTTACTCAAAGTGGTGGATCTTCATCATTCTCGAGTTTTGATCCAAACTTTACAACATCAAGTCCTCAACAATCGAATTCAACAAATCTTCAATGCAATGTTACATTAAACATTCAAAATGGCCAGAATTTTCTCCAGAAGTTGCCAAGCAGCACATGGCATCATTGGTTACTATGTTAGAATCTTACGAAAGTTTGATCGGTGGGAAGATTGGGAATCCGATGCTTACCAAAGAAGATTATGACCAAATTGATGCTGAAGAACTTGAAGTGATGGATATCAAATGGTGCTTAGCAAGTGCTTGGAGAAGAGCTGAAAAGTTTCAAGAGATTACTGGTAGGGATGAATTTCGAGGAATGGCTACCTCTCCATTGGGATTTGATAAATCAAAGGTTACCTGTTTCCGTTGTAAAGGAAAAGGTCATTTTAAACGAGAGTGCAAAAGTAAAGAAGCTACCGGGAATCAATATAGAAACAATTATTATCAGAAATCAATCTTCCATCAGACTTCTCAACAACCTCAAATTACACATGCTCATGCTACTGGTGATGGAAAGAAGAAAGCTTTACTTATTCATCAAGATGACGAAAAAGTTGCCGAGGGATTTAGTTGGGATAAATACATTCCATCAGAATCAGGCTTTGTTGCTCGAATTCTAGGTGAAGATGTAGTTAATCAGAAAAGAATCCCAATTTTTTCAGATCTTGGAAGTGATGTGGATACTGATGATGAGGAAGAACATCTCAACAGAGCCAGAAAAGGCATTGATCCTACTAGTTTTAATTTGTTTTTTGCAGATAAAATGGAGATGCTGTATCAGAAGAAGATGGCAAGATTGAGGAAAGAGCTGGAAGCAACAAAAATGCAAGCTGATGAAAAGACAAAGACAGAAGTTGTAAAAGCAAATGTTGAACCAGTGACTGAGAAAGTAGTTGAGAAAATCGTTGAAGTGGAGAAAGTGGTGGAAAAACTTGTTGAAGTTGAAAAATTAGTCGAAGTTGAGAAAATTGTTGAAAAGATTGTTGAAATTGAAAAAATGGTTGAAGTTGAAAAACCATGTGTGAAGTGTTCAGAGTCTTGCAAAGCTTGTGAGGAGAAAGATACGAAGATTGCTGAATTAGAGAAGATTAAAGAAGATTTACTGTCTGATGTGAAGTATGTGAAGGATTCGTACGATGTACTGAACAGGACAGTTGATAGTTTGAAGAAGACGAATACAGAAACCGAAAAAGCAATGGATAAAATGAGTGCAACATTAATGACAAAGCAGAAAGTCATCAATGAGTACATCGAAGATTGTGCAAAGCTAAAGAAAGAAGTGGAACTTGAGAAGATTGAGAGTGAAAGGATTAAACGATTACTGTTGAGTTACACTACTTGTGATTACTTGATTGATCGTGTTTATCCTACTGTTGCAGGTCTGGAAGCGTTCATGGACAAAAAGACTGAAGATACTGATACTGGTAAGAAACCAAGTGTCAAGTATAACAGATGTCCGCCTCCGATCCATGAAACTTATTCTCCCAGGAATCCTAATGATGAGCGTCTAAAAAAGGCAGTCAACATCAAGTTAAAGTCTGAAATCATTGATGAATTACCAGACAATATTGATGTTACATTCACAGCGTCTGACACTGATCATGAATCTGAGTTAGTAAAGAAAGTTGTCGATCAGGTGTTAGATATGGATGAAGAGTCAAAGTCGGAGTCTAAATCTGAGAGTTCGAGTTTGTCAGAAAAGAGTCCGAGTTCACCGGTTAACAGGGTTTACAATAGAGAATTCCTGTTATCAAAATCTAATTTGAATGACGGGTCAATCAAAGTGGCATATACTTTGTATGATTCAGACAAATTATATTCTGATGAGGAATTTCCAATAAGAAGTGTTAAAACTGAAATGATCAAACAGGTTTTCAAATTAACAGAAATTAATATTTCTGAAATAAAAGATTTAAATCTTGCTGAAAAACCTAAAAAGTACACTTCAAGAGTTCAACAGAGATTGAACAAGAAAAAGGGTTACAGTTATGGTTCTGGTTATCGAAAGAAACCAAACCACAACCGTAATTTCAAAAAACAAGGTCTTGGTTTTAATTCTTCAGAAAATTATAAAAATCAGAAAACTTATAAACCAAAAACAAAATTTGTTTCAGGAGGAAGTTCAGAGGATGAACAGAAGAAACCGTTTTGGAAGCAGTCAAACCAGGAGTTTCTTGCTGAAGTGAAGAAGAATGTGAGAAGGCTTGCTGAAAGAGTTGATAGAAGAACCTGTTTCAAATGCCAAGAAGTTGGACATATAGCTTGGAATTGCCCCAAGTCTAACTACCAAAAACAGGGAGTTTCTTTTAACTCTGTGTGGAGAAAGACTTATGTTGATAAGAAAGAACAACCTGTAAAAATTGTTAAAAAGTTTGAAAATTCTACTTCTGAGGAAGGAGAAAGTTCAAACAGGTTTTACAAAAGAAAAGGTGATTTGAGTAAACAAAAATGGGTGGTTAAATCTGAGGGTAATTCTGACAATGAATCTGATTCCATAAAATCAGAGGAGTCATTGGTTGAGAAAAAGGTTTCTAATTCCGTTCCAGATGTGAACGATGAGAATTTTCCTAAATTGTCAAAAGAAAATTTGATGAAGAAAGTGGGAAAGGTAGAGATCTCAAATCAATTCTTCGCTGATGAGGGAGAATTTGATGTTGAGAAGGCTTTCAATGGAAATGTTAAACATATTTTTGGAAAGATGGTTGACAGGAAAGTGAAGGATGCTAAAGAATTTTACAAGTCAAAATGTTGGTGGGACAGATGTTTGCCACCAAAATCACCCAAGGCTGGTCAAGCTTGGGTGACAGCTTTTTCACCATAAATTCCGGACTTGCCGGAGCTCCCAGGTTGGTAAGAGTGGAGCAGGAATCGGCATCTTTCTGAGCAAATGATCCTACAAGTAGTACAGTTGGTAAAGTACAGATGGTATATTTAAATTGTTATATTTTGATTTACAAGTGGTTATGGTTGGTGAATGAATCTGTAAGTGGTTGAAAGAGGTTTTCATCTTCAAGTGGTTAATCAAGGTCATTAAGTTGAACTTGATTGGACCATACTTACAAATGATTGTTTGGAAAAACAACATGATGAACCCCTAACTTTACAAGTGGTAAAATCAACAAAACTAATTTTCCGGAAAAACCATTTGATTAAAACAAACTTAAGTGTTTTGAAATCACAATGGGAAAATAGTTTGTTGTAAGGGGGAGTTCTGATTGTTTATGCCAAGTGGATGGCGATTTGAAGTGATTTGATATCGGTTGTCATTTTATTGTACAGTTTATTTTTAAATTTCCTAAAATGTGTTTGCATTTTAGGGGGAGTAAAAATTTTCAGAAAATCCAAAAACATTTGAAAATTTGAAAAAGCCAAAAACATTAAAAAATGAAAAAGAGTTTTGTTGTGCAAAAAGAGGAAATGATAGTACATCAGTGGACTATCACAACATGCTAAAGAAATGAAAAGAAAAATGTGATAAACGGTCTCACTGATGATGTGTCAGTAGGTTTTTGCACATTTAGTAAATTGTGACGAGATATAAACATAAAATTTACTTGCGTCTACGTGGGGAACACCTCCAGGATATATAGGTAACCCCTGAAATCTTGTTTGAAGGGTCCCGTATTCTGAGATACTAGGTCTTTATGCTTAGTGATATCTGGGGTATTATCCTGGGACTTCTGATTTTGCGGAAGCAATGGCCTAGTCCCCGGAGAATACTTTACACTGCTTTGAAATATAAGCCTCCCCTCAGCATAAAAAATGATAACACATTGCAAAATGGTTAATCATGTGCTGTTGAAAAGAAGATCCCCAAAGGGGACCCACCAAAAGTCGAAGCCGTCATCTCTCTGCGTATCGAAAGATCGACCTGAGCTCTCACGGCCCTCGCAATTAACCCCTTACAGATATCATCTAGGTATACTCACCTGTAAGACTGAATACTGGGGTCTGGATACGGGAGTATATACTGAGGTGGGACACATGTAGATGTTTAAGTCCTAAAACACTAATTCGTATCTCGAAGCAGTTGAACTTTGTGTGAAAATTTAAGTGGACAAGTATACTGACAATCTATGTGAATTGTTTAGAACTTAAAATGAAATGAAGCTTAATGGTGTTGGTGATTTGTCTCAAAAACTGATATGATCCTCTTACACAAACTCACAAAAAAAATATTGTATGTAAATATTTCATTTCTGCATTTCATTTCGATTATTTCACAAAAATCCAAAAAGATTTTCAGTGTGTTTTAGCTTAAATTTTGAAAAATTCAAAAAGATTTTAGACGACTGATGTTGAAAAGCTGATTTTCAAAATTCCGAGTGCTAAACATGACGAACAGGTTTGAGAAAGTGTGTTTTGAAGATGTGTGAAATGAAAATGATATATATTCAAGTGGTTCATCAGAAATTGACATGATAAATCTTTCTATTCAGGGTTGTGTCTTCAGGTGATTAGTGAAGTTTCTAAATTTGTTAAATGTTAAACTTTGAGAAACTTACTTTTGGGTAGAGAATATGCAGGTGAGTCAGGTTACGATACCTGAACCTGTGAAAGCCAGACTACGATCCCAGCACAAGTTGAGGGGGAGTCTGTTAGAGAAAGAGAGTGTGAAAATGCTAGAGCTAGGAGCCAGAGATCCTGAAAGAGAATTGGAGATAGGATAGAGCCGGTTCGAAGACTGATCAAGACTGAAGACTTAAAGATACGACATTGTCAAAGACTCGACACTTAAGACTCCGTCAACATCTGAGGGGGAGTCTGTTGGTGCAGTCATCTGTCGACTACGTCTTAATATCGAGTCTCGATCTCGTTGCGGATCCGGTCAGACATGACATCACATGTGACATCATCTTGATGACATCACATGTGACATCATCACATGTCTAAGCAATCAAAGTAGTAAACGACAAAGATCAAAGGATTTGAAATTGTGAAAGGTGGCCATTTGTGTTGATTGGACCAAATAAGGGTTCAATGAAATATCTCCATTAAAAGGTCCAATGAAGTGAGTTCATTTGAAAGTCAACATGGTGGTTAACTTATACATACAAGGAGGATCGCTTATACGGCAACATGTGGATCGCTTATATGTCAAAAGTCTGGTCCGTTTATTTGTCATTTCTGGATCGCTTTTATGTCAGAGTTTTCTGGACCGCTTTTATGGCATGTCCTACGAGCGGACCAGAAGTAGTATATATAGGTTGAATGTCATTTCATTTGAAATGTTGTTCAGATCTGATACCGAGGTATTGCCGGTTTTTCCTTGTAATCGAAACGTTGTAAAATCAATATACAAGAGGATTAAAGTGTGATACAAGCTGTGTACGCATCCGTTTCCTTGTTTCCGCCTCTGAAACGGAGTTGAGCTCTTCCGAACGACTCATTTAGGTCGAAATCCGATCCTACAATTCAATTAAGGAACATAACTTATTTACCTTTGATCTCCAACATTCTACCATTGACTCATAAGTACTTAAACATAAGTCTTAATCCAAGTCACTTGGTGAACACATTCATCACCAACAAGATGAATGTTTCTCATCTACAATCACTATTATGTGTGAGATAGAGTCAACTAGATCGACACTCAACAACATGGAATTCATAATTTGCTATAAGTGATTTGCATACATCTATTGTTATTCATTAGGAGATATGTATATTTAGGATGCTCTCCTAAATGAAGGTAAAATCTCCATATAGTTTTTATTACAAAATCCTTATTGCCAAACATTTATGATACAAATGCAAGACACCCCCACATTTAAGTGTTATAGGATATCATCCAGATGGGGTAATGAAAACCATTTCTACATACCCTTATAGGTTGTTTCCAAATGGATCCTCCCCCACATTTCTTGCCATTTGATCAACATTTCTGTAACTTCACTTATGACGACATTTATACACATATGATTGAACAAGATCAACCTCATTGTATTAGTGAATTCAACTCATACTACATTAGCTTACATAAGCTTCTAAGCTAACCAAAGCAACACATGCCATTGTCATAAGTTTGTCACCAACTTAGAATAATTCTAATTTAACATCTAGAATAAGCTTAGACAATGAGTTCTCCTCATTAGCTTTTCGAACAAACTGTTAAAAAGTTACATGTCTTTTCCTTATAATGAATGAAAATACTCCCTCAACTTGTCTATACACAAATTCTTTTTGTGTTCATACACATTTGAATGTTTAGAGTTAATTAGTCTTCTTCAAGACCCATAATTAACCAAGTACTAGTCTAGCATGCTTTAGACTACAATACTTTAGCATGTGAACAGAAGATGCATCATTCTAATTCTTCACAACCCTAAGGATATCATAATATCACTTTGCAACATTCATCCCTTGTTAAGACAAAATAATGAGACTTATTCATAATCCTAAAACATCAATATTTAGGAAAGTCTCACAAATTATTGTATATAGCACATAGCTAAATTTCATAATTCAATTAAGGAACATAACTTATTTACCTTTGATCTCCAACATTCTACCATTGACTCATAAGTACTTAAACATAAGTCTTAATCCAAGTCACTTGGTGAACACATTCATCACCAACAAGATGAATGTTTCTCATCTACAATCACTATTATGTGTGTGATAGAGTCAACTAGATCGGCACTCAACAACATGGAATTCATAATTTGCTATAAGTGATTTGCACACATCTATTGTTATTCATTAGGAGATATGTATATTTAGGATGCTCTCCTAAATGAAGGTAAAATCTCCATATAGATCTAACAATAATCAAGTGGTAGACGCATCTACTTATAAATCTCACAAGATTTATTAAAGGTATACCATAACATATAGTACTTTTACTTTCATATGTTATAATTCACACTTGTGAATTTTCCAATAACTTCTAATGAAGTATGTCGACATGAATGTCGTTAGTGTATTTCATCTCAATACACTCACTATGTTCTTTCATTACTCACTCATGATGTGGTTATACATTTGATGTTTCGTTTTTGACTTTTAGTCAATGTAACAACTCTCAAGTTGTTTATGTCCAAGTATT
>JARYGA010012695.1:0-40346 GCA_030545235.1 Helianthus tuberosus | reverse complement strand
ATGTTTACCCTGAAGCAGTGGTTCCAGCTAAACCACAAAAGCTACAAATCAGGAGATCCACTGCTCCACCTGCTGCTATCCTTTATCAAAGAAGGAAACAAAAGCAGATGGATGTAGAAACAACAAAAGATGTAGCAGCAGGGGATTACATTATAAAAATGGTCCTACAGCAGATGATTGCAAATAATCCTAAACTAACACAAGATACAAACACTGTTGCTCAAAGTGTTATAACCAGGCCATAATCTCCAAACTCATCTTCAATAAAATCTCTCCCAAGAAACCCACTGGTTTAAAAATACTAAAGTGGAAATCTGACAAACAGACCCACGTATTGACCCTGATCAAATCCAGTGGTGAGGTGAAGAAAATATCAAGGGAACAAGCACTGGGCCTGGGTGTTGAAGATCTGCAAGATCTCCTTGATCTTACACTGTGCAGGGATGAGGATGATACAGATTCCTTGGACTTTGAATTACAATTCAAAGGGCAAGTCAGGGAATTATTGATGAGGCAATAAAGATCCAGAATAATGAAGGGTTTTGGCATCATCTGTTCTAGGGGGAGATTGTTGGGATTGAACCCTACCAAAGGAACAGTTGATAAAGCCAAAACTGGATCAGCACTGTGGATTAAGAATAAGCAGATGTTTGTATTCCTTCTTTCCCCTTGGAAGTGGCCCTAACAACTGATGACCTCCATCCACTAATGATCTACAACAACTGCTGACGTTCAACATCTGATTAAGACTTAAAGACTGTTGAAGGCTAAACACTGATGCTCAATCTACTGATATGGGTCAAGCACTGCTGAAGATATCAAGTACTGCTGGAGTCACAACAGTGGAAGGAGAAGCAGTAGTGTAATAACCATAATTTTAAAATCATTATTCTAGAAATAAAATAAATAATAATAATTTATAATAAACTAAACATTTATCTTATGATCCATCCTTCTGTATATCAACCAAAACTATTATTATTATTTATAAATTATTCAATAGAAAACCCTAATTAAGACACCCGAGTAATTCTGTACAAACCCTAAAATTTTCAGAACAATCCGAATCAGGATCAGGGCCCCTAAAACTCAGGGGGGGTATTTCCTAGTTACGATTATCTTCAAATCTTGCTGTCAAAATCGAATTAATGAAATACATCGACTCATCAGGCCTAGTCCCAACCGTGGCTACTCTATAAAATATCGGTAACCCTTACGGACCGTAAGGGTTAATTGTTACGGTCCGTAAGGGGGGGCAAAATTCGGGTATAAATAGAGGACATTGGCACTTGATTCTGGGCACTGAAACGACGAAAGAATTCGTAATATACTTCGAGTTATCGTCTGTTTACTACAATTAACACACACGAAAACACTAATTAGTATAGCGGGGTGCTGCAGAACAGGGTATTAACTCGATCGCTGATACGATTCAATGTCCGATTGATTGAAATCAATCCAATGGATGTTTAAGTGCTGCTCAAATTTGGGTTATGCTTTGTCATTAGTCGTGATTCCGATGGATGTTTAAGTAATTTCACTTTGTCATTAGTTTTGATTCCGATGGATGTTTAAGTGTTTACACTTTGTCATTCGTTGTGAATCCGATGGATGTTTAAGTGATTTCACTTTGTCATTAGTTGTGAATCCGATGGATGTTTAAGTATCGCACTTTGTCATTCGTTGTGAGGATTTTAATTTAGTGAGTTATCGTAAATGCTGTATTAAGTTACTGACCTAGTTCGTGTGCATGTTATTTAAATTAGGTTAAAAGACTAATCAGTAGTCTAAACTCTGCCCGTATAAATCTGAAATATTATCACAAGGTAGCATCACTTTGGAATTATTAAGGTACGGATCCTTACCTTCACTCCTTATTGCTTCATATTCAAATTGTTATAAACCCATTAAATTCATATATCTTTTAAAATTCCTCACGTCTTTGATTATCGATTCATTTGACAGTCCGTTGGATTCCTATTCTAATCATAACTTTGGATTTAGCTTTCATGTCATGCGATAGTATTATGTTAGTTGTACTCATTATCGCATGTTCCAATATATGTTACGATAAGTTATGTGAATAAGACCATTTGTACTCTGATACCCTGATTATCGCTTCTCGTGGAGTGTCCCACGAGCATGTTGTTGCGGCATCGACAACATGTGCTCCTCCCGTGACGGAGAGATCAGTTCACGGCGTCTCTTAAGTACAAGTGTGGTACATATGGCTATTAGGAGGCGTATGGATCGATCCTAGGATTTAAGTTAAGGAGGTGGATAGCGGGTATGCCAACTCGCCATCTCGTGTGATAATTATGCAGGAGTAGCTACCTGTGTATTGTCACGTTTTAAGTTTGGCTCATGGGTACATCCGTATGATATGATTATGAAATTACGTTACTTGCATCGTATCATTTTTGCATAAAGTTCCATCCGGATAACATTTCAGATAAAGCGTTATTTGTTATTTGAGCCTATTATTCCGTACTGAGAATTCGGCTCATTCCGTAAACTTTTGTATGTACAGGTTCACAGGTTACTTCGGGCGGGGTAAAGAGAGAAGATTAAAGCCTAAGACTAAATCCGAAGATGTTAGTTAATCAAGTCAATGTGTCCGCTTGTATATTAACCTTAATTTCAGTTGTTGTGTGGTTGTATCCTTGTCAAATAAATAAATGGAATTATGACTTTTGTTTATGATATCACTGTTATTGTGACACATCAGCCCTTCCGGGTTGGGGTGTTACAAGTAGTTTAGTTTCATTTATTGTAATGTATTGTAATCAGTAGTTTGTAAGCAGTGCTTTTAATAGATCAGTGGTTGTAGGTTGTTAGGAGGTTAGATGTCACTTTCATGATGACGTCAGCAAAGATGCCACAGTGGTTTGCTCGTGCCTATAAATAGAACTGTTCTATTAGCTCTTTCATCACTTGTCATTCTGTACTAATAAACTCTGTGAGCTCAGGCTGAGGGGGAGATTGTAATACATGCATGCATTTGTAATTGGAGATTGAAATAAATTTAATCATTCGGTTCAAAGTTAAACATGTGTGTTGAAAGCAATTCTTCTGTTTGATTGTGTGTAAAAGTTTGTTTCCATTTTAATTCCGCTGCAATTACTTATTCATCTTCTTAATTCTCAAACAGAAACACAATCATAAGAAACTCAGATCCTAACAATATGCGAGAGGCAGTTATGTATAAAATAAAAGGATCTTAGTAAAATGAACTAAAAGGTGTGACTTTTAAACAAATTCGACATAAACTTAGTTACTAATTGTATAAGAGTATAATATAATATAATATTCAATGAACTCATTATCTAGCCTTTTTCTTATATTAAACTTTCGTCCATTATTGGAAGGAGCAACAAAAGACATGGTTTTCTAGTGGATTATTTGTTTCAGGCATTTTTTTTAATTTTGCTTTGGTTCGATTTTGCTGTTCAACCTATAAAGGTATAATATAAATAGTACATAGTATCAACAAATTGGTATTATGTATAATTATGAGTAAATTATCATTTTAGTCCGTGAGGTTTTGTTCAAATTGTTATTTTAGTCCAAGTAGTTTTGTTTCTCTTCTGGGTCCCTGACTTTTCCATTTTCTTGTCATTTTGATCACATTGCCTAACTCAGTCTAAAAATCTGGTTATAACCAGGGGTATTTTTGGCATAACTGTTGTGTAGTGATAACCAGAAGTAGTTTACAACATAATTTATAAACGTCATAATAATTTAATGCCAAAATACCTCTGATTATAACCTGGTTTTTAGAGTAACTTAGACAATGTGATCAAAATGGCAAGAAAAAGGAAAAGTCAGGGACCCGGAGAAGAAAAAAAACTATTTGGACTAAAATGACAATTTAGACAAAAACTCAAGGACTAAAATGACAATTTACTCATAAATTATTTAATTAATTTTCCTGGTGATCAGTAAATAATATATGAAAATATTTTAAAACTAAACTAATTCATCAAGAATGGAATGAAAGTGAAATGAAAGAAATAAAGAGAATGGAGAAAAAAATTGATGACAGGGTTAAATTGCAATCTATTCTATTCATTGGTTTAAATGAATGGAAATTAATTAATGGCGTGGTGTTTCACTAGTAAAGACAAAACATTTAAATACATGTGGTTTGGAGAGGTAACTTAGATAAATTAATTAATGGCGTGGTGGTTCACTAGTAACATTATGGCTTGGAAAGGTAACTTAGATAGGCTAGCTACCAGAGTCAATCTGAGAAGAAGGAATGTGGATATAACATCGGTTATGTGCCCTATCTACGAGGAGTATGACGAATCGTTGGATCATTTGTTTACGGCATGTTTGGTGGCTATCCGAGTGTGGGCGGCTATCAGTGCTTGGTGCAAAATTCCCCCGATCTTCGCTTTCGAATTTAAAGATTTTTTGGATCTGCAAAACTCATATTAGGGGGGGAGATGAAGAAGATTTTCAGTGGGCTTGTGATTATTTCGTGTTGGTGTATTTGGAAAAGCAGGAACGATCTGGTTTTCAATCAGATCAGGAGAATCTCGCAAGAAATTTTGATGGAAATTAAATCGAGAGGTTTTGAGTGGTTAAATAGTAGATCGTCTTGTAAATATTTGAGTCGGAAGGAGTGGTGTAAATATCTCATGTATATGTTATAATTTGGCCCTTTGCCCGTTTGGGTCGGGTGTGGTGTTTTTTATTGGCCTTTTGCGCGTTTGGGTCGGAGGTTGTTTTAATAAAGTTTATTTTTCAAAAAAAAAAATTTAAATACATGTGTTTGAGAAAGAGAGTGTGACAACCCGTAATTTACGGCCCTTAATTACGTAATTAACAGGCGATTAACGCGATAATAAATAGTGTTTACAGCGCGAATTAACTTAATTAGGCCTTTGGAGTGCCTAGGAACGTTTATCCAACCTTACAGTGCGCGAATGGTGGTTTACAGTGAAACCTGGGAAACGTTAAACGGCAACAGATTGAAACCGAACAGGATACTGACAACGCCGACAAATATTAAATTTTTATGATATGTTTTAGCTTCGTAATTAAATTTTATTGACTACAGTCGAAACCGGATCGAAAAACGGAGAAGACGGCAACGATACAATTTTTCGCGATTATTACCGTAATCAACGAACGGGCGTGCAAACAACGACTACCGACCGTGTTTTTGTGTATTTTAATTTTTGACGTTAAACGGAGTTCTGGATTCGACAACGGGTCTCGTAGGAATTACAGGCCACTTATACACGGGGATTGAGCTTGTAGGCCCTGGGCCCAAGCCCAAAATCCACAAGCCTAAACCTACGCATAATGTGTAGATCCCTACAAAATCTTATCGGGATCTACTAAATCCCTACAAAATCCTAGTAAATCTCTACCAGATTTAGAGAATCATGCAAAATCTCATAAATCTCAATAAATCTATCCAAGAGATTTTAGGTCATTGGATAAAAGATTTGACCTGAAGCTAACTTAAATACATAAAAGACCTTGAGAGTGCTCTTGCTCTATTTAACACACAGACAAACAACACACAAATCCTATCCATCTCTCACATTTACCCTCTCCCTCTCGATATTACTTACATAAATACACCAAGACTTATCTTGTTTCTCTCTTAATGATTATCCAGCAACAACATCACACACAAAAGAAACCCCTGCTACACTTTCGATCCCCTATCCCTGCTGGATGAAGATCGGCCAGCCACCATCACCGGTGGCGGCTCGCGGCGGTGTAACGGAACCCCACGGCTGACGGCGCTATGGGGGGTGGCATCGGGTGGCGGACGAGAAGACGAGAAAGAGAGAGACCGAGGAAGAGAGAAAGAACCGGCGGACCGGTGGTCGGCTCCATTATCCGGTGGTCGGTTATTTTAACCGGCGGTCCTTGTCCCGATTCAGGCGGTACTTGACATTATCCGGTGAGTTCACGGTAAGTCCCGATCTTTTTTGTATCCTGTCGGTTTTGATGTTAAAGAATGATGATTGCTGCTGATTGGTCGAAGATGATGATGTTCTTAATCTGCTGGTGGTTTTGTTCGTGTCAGACTCGCGTCTGTTCAGGGTCCGGTTCAGCAAGTCGAGTTTGGTTCTGGTTCTAGTCAACTCGGTTCGGGTTCCCGGTACAAGACAGTCAACGGGTTTCGGTTCGGTCAGGCGGTTCGATCGTGGATCAGTTTTGGCTCAGATTCAGTCCCGGTTTCGGTTGACTCGGTCAACCGAGTCAACTCAGTCAGCGGCTTCGGAGACGGGCTCGGCTCAACTCAGTACATTTCGGCTCGATCCGGCCCAACTCAGTCAAACTGAGTCAGCCCAGTCAACTCAGCGAGTCAACTCGGTCAACCCGGTTGACTCGGTCAACCCGGTTGACTCGGTCAGCCGGTCAACTCAGTTAACATAACAACGAGCGATTTGGGTAATGGTTTAAACCGCGATTATTTTCATTAACTATTCCTTATTTTAATTATGCGTGATAACGAGCTCGAACCGACATGATTATATTTTACATTTTATGAAATATTTGTCAAATTGATATATTGTTGATTGAATATTGGTCGCTTTTTGATAAAAATAACGGCACTTTAGTTGTCAGGGCCGTCCAAAAATAAAGGAAACTCTGCCCGTTCTTCGAGAAAAACCCTTAAACATGACACGTATTATATTTCAAAAACGGCGCTTAACGGAATTCGAGTTTATAATACTTCAAGCCTTGATAATTCCAAACGCTTTTACAAATAAATATAATGCTATATTTATTTCGAACGTCGTCAACTCGTATACTTTTACAAAATAAATATAGTTATATATTTATTCTAAATGTCGAACAACGCGAAATCTTTTACAAAAATAAATATGGTTTATATTTATTTTCAAACAAAACAACTCGACGATTTCTTTATAAAATAAATATAACTCTTCATATTTATTTTATACGCCCAGACGGCATATACGTATATTTTTGGCAAATGTACACAAGACGTGATATATATAATACAAGTTATTATATATTATTTTCATACGAAACACGATATATGATACGAGTTTGTTATATGATATTTTCGTAGAAATATTCTTTTATACACGTACGACTACTCGAGACGGCTAACGCACTTACAACGATATATTTATATATTTTTATATAAATATTTATTCATTTTAAGTCTCTCGGAAACTAAGTCTTTTTCAAGACTTATTAAATTGCTACTGACATTAAACGAGACTTAACAAGTATAACTTAATTATTTTCGTTAAGTTAATGACTTATCGTCGAATCATTCGATTAACGATTTGGTAGAGCTCGGTGACACGTAGATTAGTTACCACATTATTCGAAACTTATTAGATATTCCGTGTTAGGAATATTGTAGAATGCACGCTAGCGAGTCTTGCCTTGGAAACGACATCACGAAGTCGTAATTAGCTAGCTTTGCACATGAATATTCAGGTGAGTTCATAACCCCACTCTTTACTGTTTTACAGTTTTGTAAATGTTTTCGGGGTGGAAAGACATGCACATTTTGCAAAAACATACAAAGTTCTGAACAAACGCAAAACTCGTATTTCTAAATCATATTACGAAGGGATTTCAAGGAACTCAAATGATTTACGAAAGGTTTATACTAAACATACCGGTTTTTACAAAACAAAGGTGTATTATCAAAATGAATAATTTTCATGACTAGGGATGGATCGTTTGGCAATGATATATATAGAGAATGAGGAGCCAGCCTTAGTGGCTGGGGAGGCCAGCCTTAGTGGCTGGGGAGGATCAGCCTTAGAGGCTGGGGTAGAATACATGTTACAATTTTTACAGACATTTTTACACATGGTATGGTTAGCGTAAGGAGGTTTACTACTTAGATCATGTGAGTGGGTAGGAGCAACATGAGGCCATTAGTCCTCATGGTAGGACCGAGGGACAGGAGCGGTAGATCTATCTGGGTGTAGCGAGCCCAGCCCCAGGCCAAACTAGAAACGGACCTCGGGGTGACTTTGTCCACATACTAATGCCGTGGCAAAAATCTGCTAGGTTTGAGTCTCCCTACTTGCACTTCACATATACCAGTGGCCTTGCAAACCATTGGTGATCTCAATTCCCTTATTTGCTTCATACCAGGGACATATATATTTACGAAACTACTTGTTCATACAAATTAAAATACCATGTTTTATACAAAATTCAAAGCACATGATTATGCGGGTAAGGAGTCAAAGTCAGGGTGGGCACTGACGGTTATATAAACATTACAAATACAAGGCTTTGCAAATACATGGTTTTATGAACATAACGTGCTACAAACACAACGTTGAAAATGATTTTTAAACTCATTTTCTCAATACTATTTCAAAAACCGGTTATTCCAAAGATTTATTTCAAATCTTTCACAATACCAAAGATTTATTTCAAACCTTTCACAACTCAAAAGAGTTACCTCAAATCTTTTACAAACAAACTATGAACTCGCTCAACATTATGTTGATTTTTCTCGCATGTTCTTTCTCAGGTTACTTTTCAAAGTCAAGGCACGGTTGGAATAGGAGAACCATTCGAGAATTCGAGTACTTAGCAGGCGTTCAGTTTCTAGAAGACTTTGCTATTTGCTTCCGCTGTGCAATGACGATACCAGTCCAGTCACGCCAGCTCTGATAATTTCGGGGTGTGACAGATTGGTATCAGAGCTATAGGTTACTGCGAATTAGGTTTCTGTTGTGATACCTAGGCTCTAACCTCACTTCCCTTTGGGAACTTAGACTATTATGACCTTGAATACATACAGAACGCCTAGTACTCGAATATGGTCTCCAACCGTTGCCGAAAAGCAGACAGTCAAAAATTTTGTTTTCAAACATACGCTATTGTGGTGTTTTACACACGGTACACGAAACAATTACATACAGTACCAAACACTCTGAGAGTTCAGGAAACATGCATTTAAGACCTTCGGAAAAGGAAGTCAGTCTGAGAGGCTGGGAGGATAGTCTAGTGTGACTAGGAAGTTCAGCCTGAGAAGCTGGGAGGATAGACTAGTGGGACTAGGGGAATTACTTGATTGCTTATTGGTGACTAACATGTGCATTCGGTTATATGATTGATTATTTGCGCATGTGTGTGTTTATTAAAAGCCATCACGTAGGAACCGCGAATATTAACTCGGGCACACATTACCCATATTGTCTATGATATTTTAACTTCCCGAGCAGGCAGCCTACGCATAACAAAACGAGTGCACAAGAATATATGCAACTCAATCTTTACGTCAACAGATGTCGGAGTACATCACATTCTACGCAAAACGAAACACTAGCGCACGAGAATACATGGAACTCAATTTCTACGTCAACGGATGTCGGGGTACATCACCTTCTACGCGGCACACAACGGTAGTGCACAGGTATACGTGAAACTTAAGCTATACATCACTGGAGGTTGAAGTACAACACATACGACTATCGAGGCAAGGCCTTTGGGAAGGAACGATGACGCAAATTTAATGACGACGCTAGATTCCTGTCAGCAGGAGAACTAACGATCAGGAAACGACAACTTGTCACACGATCCTGCAACGACATGAATCACGCCAGGGAGAAGACGATTGTCTCCACATTTCTCCCCCCCCTACCTAACTAACGACGAATATGCTATGTTCGACATTCCATGGTAATGTCACCTAACAATTGGTCGTCACACGAAACCCCAGGTAAAGTCCTCAAATTTCTTTTATTGAAATTTCGAATTTCACATTTACTGAGTAGATTTTCGTATCTCTACTCCTCTTAATGGTCATTGTATCACGATCATTTCCTTACAAGTTACATACATGGTTTTTCGTTGTAACCATGCCTAAAGTTTTCTTATCGATACATATATCTATTGTCGGATTGCGCAAAAACCAAGTTCAATTGTTTGAACTTGCTCATTACACTTATTCGATTCGAGACACCATATGATGTATTGGGAGCATCATATTCAAATCAATTTTTAACGAACACTTCATTTGTTCTGAGTCGTGGTAAACTTGTTTGGTATTCGACTCCATTAAATTGTTGATTTCGACACCTTGTGGTGGTGTTTCCACTTATTTGAACCTTGCGCTAAACTCGTTTACGTATCTTATGCACGGATTTAACTATTTATTCATTGATTAAACCCGCTTTGATTTATCACATTACAACGGTCTTAACCCAATTGTGTGTTAAGACAATGGTACACAAATTCATTTCATATTCCGGTGTACCTCATAACGGTTCTTTCAACATCGATCGAATGCTTTGCGACATTCATTGTTGCTTCACCTTCAATCGAAAACATTGTTTCATTGATGTTCCATTTTCAATTGAAAATCCTATGATGTCATTTAAAACAAACTTTCAGGATTCACCTTATTACGCTTTCATTTGACTTCAAACACGGTGGATTTGTTTGATCACCGCTATTATTGAATTATTTGAATCACTACGACACCTTGTGGTGTCAGTACAAACTTGTAGCCTGGGCTAATTATGATTGAGCATTTTATGCAAAACACAGGTGATACTTGTTCGATCACCTCTATTATTAAATTGTTTCATTCATTGCGACACCTTGTGGCGTCAGTATGACTTGCAGCTTGCGCTGATCACGATCGAGCGTTTCATGCAAACTATTATATTTGAGATTGTTGATTCTAAGTTCATCCAGTGGATGTTATTACTTCTAGAACTCATTTACATGTTATAAACGTTCATATGGAATTCGATTGGTCGAAGTTCCTGTTCATTGTTGGATCCTTGTTAACTTAGTCGCACTGGTGACTATATCATAAGTCTTGTTTCGATTACGCGGTCATTCACTTTGTTATTATTCGGACTTACCTGCGAATAACACAATTCTAAGGGGATAACATAGTCTAAATTTGGATGACGAAATTTCTGTAACAGGGGGAGAATGTGACAACCCGTAATTTACGGCCCTTAATTACGTAATTAACAGGCGATTAACGCGAAAATAAATAGTGTTTACAGCGCGAATTAACTTAATTAGGCCTTTGGAGTGCCTAGGAACGTTTATCCAACCTTACAGTGCGCGAACGGTGGTTTACAGTGAAACCTGGGAAACGTTAAACGGCAACAGATTGAAACCGAACAGGATACTGACAACGCCGACAAATATTAAATTTTTACGATATGTTTTAGCTTCGTAATTAAATTTTATTGACTACAGTCGAAACCGGATCGAAAAACGGAGAAGACGGCAACGATACAATTTTTCGCGATTATTACCGTAATCAACGAACGGGTGTGCAAACAACGACTACCGACCGTGTTTTTGTGTATTTTAATTTTTGACGTTAAACGGAGTTCTGGATTCGACAACGGGTCTCGTAGGAATTACAGGCCACTTATACACGGGGATTGAGCTTGTAGGCCCTGGGCCCAAGCCCAAAATCCACAAGCCTAAACCTACGCATAATGTGTAGATCCCTACAAAATCTTATTGGGATCTACTAAATCCCTACAAAATCCTAGTAAATCTCTACCAGATTTAGAGAATCATGCAAAATCTCATAAATCTCAATAAATCTATCCAAGAGATTTTAGGTCATTGGATAAAAGATTTGACCTGAAGCTAACTTAAATACATAAAAGACCTTGAGAGTGCTCTTGCTCTATTTAACACACAGACAAACAACACACAAATCCTATCCATCTCTCACATTTACCCTCTCCCTCTCGATATTACTTACATAAACACACCAAGACCTATCTTGTTTCTCTCTTAATGATTATCCAGCAACAACATCACACACAAAAGAAACCCCTGCTACACTTTCGATCCCCTATCCCTGCTGGATGAAGATCGGCCAGCCACCATCACCGGTGGCGGCTCGCGGCGGTGTAACGGAACCCCACGGCCGACGGCGCTGTGGGGGGTTGGCATCGGGTGGCGGACGAGAAGACGAGAAAGAGAGAGACCGAGGAAGAGAGAAAGAACCGGCGGACCGGTGGTCGGCTCCATTATCCGGCGGTCGGTTATTTTAACCGGCGGTCCCTGTCCCGATTCAGGCGGTACTTGACATTATCCGGTGAGTTCACAGTAAGTCCCGATCTTTTTCGTATCCTGTCGGTTTTGATGTTAAAGAATGATGATTGCTGCTGATTGGTCGAAGATGATGATGTTCTTAATCTGCTGGTGGTTTTGTTCGTGTCAGACTCGCGTCTGTTCAGGGTCCGGTTCAGCAAGTCGAGTTTGGTTCTGGTTCTAGTCAACTCGGTTCGGGTTCCCGGTACAAGACAGTCAACGGGTTTCGGTTCGGTCAGGCGGTTCGATCGTGGATCAGTTTTGGCTCAGATTCAGTCCCGGTTTCGGTTGACTCGGTCAACCGAGTCAACTCAGTCAGCGGCTTCGGAGACGGGCTCGGCTCAACTCAGTACATTTCGGCTCGATCTGGCCCAACTCAGTTAAACTGAGTCAGCCCAGTCAACTCAGCGAGTCAACTCGGTCAACCCGGTTGACTCGGTCAGCCGGTCAACTCAGTTAACATAACAACGAGCGATTTGGGTAATGGTTTAAACCGCGATTATTTTCATTAACTATTCCTTATTTTAATTATGCGTGATAACGAGCTCGAACCGACATGATTATATTTTACATTTTATGAAATATTTGTCAAATTGATATATCGTTGATTGAATATTGGTCGCTTTTTGATTAAAATAACGACACTTTAGTTGTCAGGGCCGTCCAAAAATAAAGGAAACTCTGCCCGTTCTTCGAGAAAAACCCTTAAACACGACACGTATTATATTTCAAAAACGACGCTTAACGGAATTCGAGTTTATAATACTTCAAGCCTTGATAATTCCAAACGCTTTTACAAATAAATATAATGCTATATTTATTTCGAACGTCGTCAACTCGTATACT
This sequence comes from Helianthus tuberosus, assembly GCA_030545235.1. Lineage (NCBI taxonomy): Eukaryota > Viridiplantae > Streptophyta > Magnoliopsida > Asterales > Asteraceae > Helianthus > Helianthus tuberosus. The sequence continues at coordinate 27,434 of JARYGA010012695.1, read as the reverse complement.
TTTACAAAATAAATATAGTTATATATTTATTCTAAATGTCGAACAACGCGAAATCTTTTACAAAAATAAATATGGTTTATATTTATTTTCAAACAAAACAACTCGACGATTTCTTTATAAAATAAATATAACTCTTCATATTTATTTTATACGCCCAGACGGCATATACGTATATTTTTGGCAAATGTACACAAGACGTGATATATATAATACAAGTTATTATATATTATTTTCATACGAAACACGATATATGATACGAGTTTGTTATATGATATTTTCGTAGAAATATTCTTTTATACACGTACGACTACTCGAGACGGCTAACGCACTTACAACGATATATTTATATATTTTTATATAAATATTTATTCATTTTAAGTCTCTCGGAAACTAAGTCTTTTTCAAGACTTATTAAATTGCTACTGACATTAAACGAGACTTAACAAGTATAACTTAATTATTTTCGTTAAGTTAATGACTTATCGTCGAATCATTCGATTAACGATTTGGTAGAGCTCGGTGACACGTAGATTAGTTATCACATTATTCGAAACTTATTAGATATTCCGTGTTAGGAATATTGTAGAATGCACGCTAGCGTGTCTTGCCTTGGAAACGACATCACGAAGTCGTAATTAGCTAGCTTTGCACAAGAATATTCAGGTGAGTTCATAACCCCACTCTTTACTCTTTTACAGTTTTGTAAATGTTTTCGGGGTGGAAAGACATGCATGTTTTGCAAAAACATACAAAGTTCTGAACAAACGCAAAACTCGTATTTCTAAATCATATTACGAAGGGATTTCAAGGAACTCAAATGATTTACGAAAGGTTTATACTAAACATACCGGTTTTTACAAAACAAAGGTGTATTATCATAATGAATAATTTTCATGACTAGGGATGGATCGTTTGGCAATGATATATATAGAGAATGAGGAGCCAGCCTTAGTGGCTGGGGAGGCCAGCCTTAGTGGCTGGGGAGGATCAGCCTTAGAGGCTGGGGTAGAATACATGTTACAATTTTTATAGACATTTTTACACATGGTATGGTTAGCGTAAGGAGGTTTACTACTTAGATCATGTGAGTGGGTAGGAGCAACATGAGGCCATTAGTCCTCATGGTAGGACCGAGGGACAGGAGCGGTAGATCTATCTGGGTGTAGCGAGCCCAGCCCCAGGCCAAACTAGAAACGGACCTCGGGGTGACTTTGTCCACATACTAATGCCGTGGCAAAAATCTGCTAGGTTTGAGTCTCCCTACTTGCACTTCACATATACCAGTGGCCTTGCAAACCATTGGTGATCTCAATTCCCTTATTTGCTTCATACCAGGGACATATATATTTACGAAACTACTTGTTCATACAAATTAAAATACCATGTTTTATACAAAATTCAAAGCACGTGATTATGCGGGTAAGGAGTCAAAGTCAGGGTGGGCACTGACGGTTATATAAACATTACAAATACAAGGCTTTGCAAATACATGGTTTTATGAACATAATGTGCTACAAACACAACGTTGAAAATGATTTTTAAACTCATTTTCTCAATACTATTTCAAAAACCGGTTATTCCAAAGATTTATTTCAAATCTTTCACAATACCAAAGATTTATTTCAAACCTTTCACAACTCAAAAGATTTACCTCAAATCTTTTACAAACAAACTATGAACTCGCTCAACATTATGTTGATTTTTCTCGCATGTTCTTTCTCAGGTTACTTTTCAAAGTCAAGGCACGGTTGGAATAGGAGAACCATTCGAGAATTCAAGTACTTAGCAGGCGTTCAGTTTCTAGAAGACTTTGCTATTTGCTTCCGCTGTGCAATGACGATACCAGTCCAGTCACGCCAGCTCTGATAATTTCGGGGTGTGACAGAGAGGTCTTTGGTTCATGTCCTACCGACAACAACAGGGATTAAAAAAATCGCCGTTCAAAAAAAATGATTGGACATAAACAGGTGTAAATGAAGAAAATAGGTGGACGTTCACAATCGTAAATGAACGAGCAATACGTATGCTATGTTCATTCGTTTAATCAAATGTAAAATAATGTAATCATATTCGTTCGTTTATTATCTGAACGAGCATAAAGGAACTCTCGCCAAACACTTCATTGATCACTAGATTCATTTACAAAACTAGTGTTGTTCCGAAATATAATAATTATTGCTAAAATACTATAGTGGGTTGATCGGGGAAATTAAAGAAACAAACAAAATTACTGGCTTGATTGAAAAAAATATATAATTAAAAAATAAATAAGTAAATTACAGATTAATGGTATAGAGTCGTATAATATTATTTATGTTGGTTTAAAAACAAAAGGCAAATTAAAAAAAAGAGTAAACTGCCATTTTGGTCCCTGTGGTTTGGGCACTTTTGCCATTTTAGTCCAAATCTCAAACTTTTTACATATGGGTCCCTGTGGTTTGCATTTTGTTGCCATTTTAGTCCAAAATCCAAAAACCCCCTTTTTTGACTGTTGAAAGCTGCCTATTTTGTCCTTTAGTGCAGGGGCATTTTGGTCAAATAAAAAAAAACCTAAAAAATACATCTCTCTTTATAAAGTCTCTGCACACACTCTCTCTCTCTCTCTAAACAAAATCTGACTCTCTCTCTTCTCTCTCTCAATAACACCGCTCGATCCAGATCCAGGAAATCCAACACCACAACTTTTGTTTTTAATTCAGATCGATATTCATTCGATGAACAACAACAACAAAACATCGACGAAGAAAGCGGTGTCTCTCTCTCTAGGTTTTGACATTTTTGAGAGGTTTCTCTCCCTAGATTGGGGGTTTTGAGTACGGGGAACAACCGTCGCCGCCTGAGGCGGCGCTGCCTTTGTCTTCGCCGGAACTGAATGAGAGAGAGAGAACAGGGGTGCCAAAGCTGATATCGAGAGTGACAGATCAAGGGGGTCTGTGGGTGTTTAGGGTTTTTAGGATTTGAAGATAAGCAGAGAAAGAGATGGCACTGTAGGTGTTTAGCAGTGAAAAACGACTGGTGCGGGATGAATCTCTGTGATCTCGGTGACAATGATGATGATGATTCCATGATCATCTACGGATGAAGAGTTCTGGGTGAGAGAGAGAAGAAGATGGAGAGTTTTGGGTGAGAGAGAAAAGAAGATGAAGTTCTGGGATGTTGAAGTTCTAGGTGAGAGAGATGTCTGTATGTGGACTAACCATAAGCGTAATTATCTAAACTAATAATTTGCTATGAAATGTATCTTTGTTTGCGATTTAATCGTAACGAATTTACCTCAACAATTTCAGTTTTAGTGAAGTTATATGCACTGAAATGTCTATTTGTTTGTGAGTTATTGTAGAATTTTGTTGGTCCTAGTGGAATTTGTGACGAATTTACCTCGATATCTTCAGATTCAATGAAGTTGATATGCACTGAAATGTCTGTTTGTTTGTTTGTTTGAAAAAGGGTTGAAGATGATGATGTAATTGGGAAGGGGGTGTGGGTGTGACTGTTGGATGGGACGACGCCGGAGTGGCGGTGGTGAGAAGGGGGAGGAGGTGGCGGTGGTGGTGGTGCTATAGAGAGAGAGAAGAGAGAGAGAGGGAGGAGGTGGCGGTGGTGGTGCTATAGAGAGAGAGAGAAGAGAGAGAGAGAGAGAGAGAGCTGATTTTGATCTGGGTTTTATTGCTAAAAAAATAAAATTTAAAAAATGACCAAAATGCCCCTCCACTAAAGGACAAAATAGGCAGCTTTCAACAGTAAAAAAGGGGTTTTTTGGATTTTGGACTAAAATGGCAACAAAATGCAAATCACAGGGACCCAGATGTAAAAAGTTTGAGATTTGGACTAAAATGGCAAAAGTGCCCAAACCACATGGACCAAAATGGCAGTTTACTCTAAAAAAACAAAAAAAGAACACAGCCTATGTAAATAATTTTTAACAAAACATCAATATTTTTTTCGCCACACTAGTTTAAGAAAAAGAAACCTCTCAGAGAGTGACATGTATCCAAAAACATTTCCATTTATTATTGGTATAGGAAGATTGATAATTTTAGAGAATAAATGTTTGGATAGTCCCTGTCGTTTGTTCATTTTTCACCTTTATTCCCTAACTTTCTAAAATTACAGCTATAGTCCCTTACTTTTGCAATTTCGTTCCTGGATAGTCATTGGTGCGGATGGAGGTTAGTTTTTTATGTTAAGTGGATGTGAAATTACAAAATTACCCTTACTATTAAAAATCACAATAAAATATTAAAAAAATCTAATTTATTATTTTAAAGAAAAGTAGACCCCACCTTTTTCCTATCCCTACCCCACCCCTCTCCCTTTTCTTTCCTAGTACCAGGCGAACCGTGCTGAGCACAGTGGCAGCTCAGGAAGGACTGGACGAAATGGTCATGGAGATTCATCTGGAGGAAACCCTAACCAAGGTAACATTGAGTTGATTTGCTACAATTTGATGAAACTTATGAACGGTCATTCTTTCATTGTTTCATTGTTTGCTCATTCACGAATTGGTTGAATAAATTCCAGGTTGCACCTACAAGTAGTTTCTAGATTGCAAGCCACTGAATTACGATGGCTCCGGAGGTGCAGTGGATTTCGTGCGCTAGACGAAGAAAACTGATTCCACGATCCGAATGAGCAAGTGCATCGCGGATCAACAAGTTACTTTCGTTACTGGGTTGTTTGTCGATGAAGTTTTGACTTGGTAGAACTTACAAGTCCAGACTCTGGGTGATGATGCTGCTTATGATATGTCATGGGATGACTTGAAGGAACGAATGAGGGAGAAATACTATTCACGTGCTGAGCTCCAAAAGCTGGAGACTGAGGTTTGGAATATGTCCATGATTGGTGCGGACATTGTAGGTTACACTCAAAGATTTCATGATCTCTCGCGAGTGATCCCCTACCTCGTAACTCCTGAATTTAAGCGCATCGAGCGCTACATCTGGGGATTGGCTCTAGAGATTCGCAGTATGGTGACTTCAGCAAATCCTGCAACCATTACTCAGGCTGTAACTATGGCTGTTAGCCTTACCGAAGATGTTGTTCGCATGAAGAAGTTGTCGATGAAGGCCACTGAGAAAACTGAGACGCATGCTGAATCATCTGGTGACAAGAAGAGGAAACATTCGAATCTGAATCAATTGACCCGCAGTAACAACAAAGGCTCCAACAATAAGAAACGTGATACTAACCCGCCTAAGGAGGCAAAAACACTTGCAACTGCGAATGATACCGAAGCTAAGAGGTACGAGGGCACTTTGCCCAAATGTGACCGATACAAGTTTCATCATGTGGGAAATTGTCGCATTGGGAGATGTGAGAAATGCGGAAAATCGGGTCACCGTACTGAGGATTGTTGAGGAAAAGGGATTGGAGGTCGTAATGGGAATGGTAATGGAAACAGGAATGGGAATGGTGCTGGAAATGGGAATGGTAATCGTAATGACAACGGTGGTGGTAATCGAAATGAAAACGGGCAAAATCAAGGATGCTATGGTTGTGGTAGCACTGAACACTTCAAGAAAGATTGCCCGAAGGAAACCAATGCTCAAGTTGGAGCATTTGTCATTGGAGCAAGGAACGCCTGCGAAGACCCTAATGTGGTCACCGGTACATTTCTCGTTAACAATCACTTTATATCCATACTATTTAACACTGGTGCCGATTTTAGTTTCATGTCTGTGGAATTTAAACGTATGCTTGGGATTGAATCTAGTAGATTAGATATTCCTTATTACATTGAACTAGCTGATGGTAAACTTGTTGAATCAAGTGAAGTCGTTAGAGGGTGTACATTGGAATTTGGTGAACGAGAATTTAGCATCGATCTTCTGCCTATCCAATTGGGTAGTTTTGATGTTGTAGTCGGAATGGATTGGCTATCCAAGAATAGAGCCGAAGTTGTTTGTCATGAGAAAATCATTCGCATCCCTCTTGCGAATGATGAAACACTCATAGTACATGGGGAGAAGCATGACACACCCCTGCGAATCATCAACTGTATGAAGGCACAGAAATGCTTACGAAAAGGATGCGTCGCCTTCCTTGCGCACATGGTAGATAAGAAGGTTGAGGAGCCAAAGCTAGAAGACATTCCTGTGGTAAAGGATTTCCCTGAGGTCTTCCCCGAAGACTTACCAGGATTGCCTCCGCAGAGACAAGTCGAATTCCATATTGACTTGGTTCCAGGAGCTGCTCCTGTGGCCAAGGCACCATATCGACTTGCACCATCCGAGATGCAAGAATTATCCACGCAACTCCAGGAGTTTGTAACACCCCGGAATTTATAAAACTTTAAATCAGATTTATTAAGTATTAATCAAATAAGAACCAACTAACTAGGAATCGATAACCCAGTTAGTTACGAGTCTTGAAGTGGCATATAATAAGGTTAAAACCTCTAAACTATAAGTTAAACAAAAGTTTAGGGACCAAACTTGTAAAAACTGAAACTTGAATGTTTAAAATAACAAATAACACACCAAACACACACATGTGTGTGTGTCTGGTCGAACAGAACAAGGGGCGATCAGGGGTTTCTTCTTCAAACCCTAATTCTCACAAAAACTCACAAATTGAAGCCCATAATCAGCTCTAAATCAAGTTTCAAACACGAATTAGTGATCACCTCGTTGAAGGGATCATAAGGTATGCAAAATTTTGGTATTTTGATTCATCATGAATTTTAGGTTAATTGAGAAAAACGAAATTGAGCTTGATTATGTGTTATGCAGATAAAATTAGAAGTGATATGATGTCTAGGGATAAACCCTAGATGATTTCTTGTTAAAATCTTGCATCATACTTGTAGGGTCATTAATCACCATTGTAGGTGATCAATGGGTTTGTAGAAATTAGATAAACACTAGGATTATGATTCTTGTTCTAGTATAATATGAATTTATGAGGTAATTTCTGAAATATTGATGTTAAAATTATGTGTAGATGTGCCTAATTGAAGTTGATAGAGATGGAAATAACAAGACATGAACTTAGTATTGATTATATAAAAATCTGAACCGCTAGGTGTTTGTTAAAACGCCTAAGTGAGGATTAAAATGTTAAAGATCGGACGAAAATGCAGATTCGAATATCATAAAGAATTATGCGTTAATGATAATAAAAAGAGTTCTAAATTTGTTGTGAATTGAACTCTTTAGGTAAAGAATCCGGATCGTCAAGCGGACAAGCCAGAGGTGATACGCGTGTGAAGGGTGTGCTCTAAAGGTACGCGACCTATGGTTTCGTTACATTATGTTATTTATTTATTTATTTTAGCTTGTTGTATTAGAATTTGGCAAAAGAGGAAAACCCGTTATGTCACGGAAGTGACGAAGTACCTTAGACAAATAAAACGGGTCAAAACATTGGTTAAATATAGAGTTTGGTATGTCTTTGAAATGGTGGTCTCCATTCGACATCCAAACGGGTCAAAATAATGTCGTGTTGCAAATTTCGAAGTGAATGAGTTATCACTCGATGATTAGTTATAATTAAAGCGCAAGCCGTGAAGCGGACACGCTAAATTTGTTGTAAATGAACCCTTAGTGTGGGGATTAAAATTCAGAAATTATGCTTGTCAAATTGTTAAGAGGAGCATGTTAAAAACCCTCGAAAACGAAGCATGTTGTTAAGATGTAAGCAACTCTCGGTAAGGGAGCGAAACGCTATTGTTGGAAAACCCGAGAATGGGTAAAATCCTTGAAAATAAGAGATGATAACAAAAATAAGTTGTAGGACTTGTAAACAAATGGGTCGAATAAACAAAGAGCCGAATCATAGGCCAACTGTTCTTAAACTGAATTTTGATGTAAATTGTGTTGATAAACGGGTCCGTAATTTAATTACGGACACGTAGGAAAAAGAATCACGCAAAACGGACTTGTATAGCGAAAGTTATGAAAGTTCTAAGTTGTTATATGCCATTTTTCGTAGCTGGGCAAGTGCAGCACAAAAAGAAACAACATTCTGTGAAAAAGTGGACGTCGCGCTACGCGACGCCAATACGGAATAACCTCCGCATGCCGCGACGGCTGTCGCGGGCCGCGTAAGATGGGGACTAAGTTGTCGCGGGGCGCGACAGCCCCAAATTTCAGTATTTTTGTTCTGTTTTCATTGTTTGACATTAGAACTTGTTTATACGTATTCTAATACTGTCAAAACTAACATTTAACGTGGTTTTGGCTGTCACACCCTGGCTTTGCGAAAGCGTGGTTAATTTGGTGTGACTTCTTAATACCATAGCTTAACCATAACAAGGCTATATGGAATAAAACCATGCAAGATCATCCATTTAATTAAGTTTTAAAAACCAAATACAACAACATTGTCTCAACGGAAACACATCCTAACGACATAAACATTGTTCAACAAACACAACATAACATGAGCATAGTTTAAGGACTGTGACTTGTCCAGGAAAGAGTCACATTCCCTAAACCCAGATGACCTCGTAACTAGTGCAGCGGGAAAACGTGTCATACCGCGCCAGATCCTTTAATTCCCTGAAATACATGTAAGTTGAAAAATCAGAAATAATGTTGAGCGAGTTCATGTGTAAGTGAGTATGTAAAACACTTGTAAGTATAAAAATCCTGGTATGTAGCAAATAAGGAAAAAGAGATCACCAATGGTTTGCAAGGCCATTGATATGTGTGAAGTGCAAGTAGGAAGACTCAAACCTAGCAGATTTAGCGTTGGGTACAAAGTCACCCCGAGGTCCGTTCTGTTTGGGCCTGGGGCTGGGCTCGCTACACCCAGATAGATCTACCGCTTACGTCCCTCGGTCCTGCAATGAGGATTAATGGCCTCCAGTTCCCGCCTACCCACTCACATGATCTAAGTAGTAACCCTCCTTACGCTAACCATACCATGTATAAAGTACTCGTAATCATAGTAACATGTATTTCACCCCCGCAGTTTAGAAAACTGAAAACAGTTAAGAGAAAAGGGGGACATGAACTCACAGTGGTGCGTCTCTACCAAGTATACCTCCAAATCAAGCAGCTGTGTGACGACCTACACGTACTAACTCTATTAGACGGACGGCCGTGCCTTAGCTTTATGGTTTAAGTTTTTGGGAAATAGTTAGACAACTATTTCGTGTTTACATTCTGTATATACTTGGTAGTTATTTTCCTTCCCAAGGATGGGAGATTTAATACATGTGTGTTTGAAATATTTGAATTACACTATTAAGTCTCACTTAATATATCTTATTTCTAATTCCAAAATATAAATATTCTTCCCAAAAATATTATATTTTAATACATCAATATTCCCAAAATAATACCTTGACAAAAATACGCGTTAAGTCATAATTTCTCAAAATGCGTAAGTTACGTTTTAAATGATCGAGTGGTAATAATAATTACCGGTGTAACTTATATATTTATCGTAGAGACGTTCGTATTATTTTGGATCCATTAACATTCGATAGTATTATTTTTACCCTAAAAATAATACTAGTATTTTCACAAAATAATCATAAAAATTCGCAAGCGATGTTTTGAAAAATATATATTTACTAAATACATATATTTATCACGTTTTATTTTGTGAAATCCCACCTCCGATGTTTTGTAAATAAGTCGTGGCGAAATCTATAATTTGAAAACAAGTCGAAAAGTATTCCTAACACTTATAGTGAAAATATTTCTAAGTGTTAGGTTTTTGGAAAAATTTCGTCAGAGTTTCCCCTGTAACTGGAGGTGGCCACGCTTTCAAGCGTATCATTTTCTTTTATAAATCAAACCAACATTCTCTTTATTCAATCAAAACAATGTCCAAAACAACAAACTGGTAAATAAATATGTATATCGCATGAATTACATGAACTTGCGTTTTATCCAAGAATATAAAGTAAATTCCATTACTTTTAGTGGATCTTTATATAAATCAATCCGGTTTCGTAAAAACCCCGTTTTTAAAGAAATCCCATCTTTACAACTTCTTATCAATTTTTACAAAGATAGTTATTTTGTCGAAACTTAGTGCTACACAAGTGTTTACACACTTGTGTGTTCTAAAAATCATTCTTGCTCATGTAAGATCCATTTTTAGAAAAATACGGTTTCTTCGACACTCGGTCCTTTGAAAATACCGCTTGTAGATCCATAGATCTACTAGTTTTAAACACTATTTCGTAAGTAAAATCATTTTTACACAAGTTCAAGTTTGATGTGTGGTAGAGTTTCATCACTTAACCCTTGTTACACTTAAACAAGCTTTATGTCATAATCCATGATCATGACCAATCCGGGTTAAACGATGATCCGAGCTACCACAACATAGATCGGGCCTAAATAACCACACAAATCAAATACTACAAGATTTACACAACATTCAAGCTTTTAACCACCATTACTAGCATTTTTAGTAGACTTTTATGCTTCATCTTGTATGTTTACGAGTTTTAACCGTTACATATCATTTTAACCACTTTAAAATAGTTCGAGAGTGTGATTTAAGCAACTTACTACTAACTCGAGGCTAGGGAAGAATCTAGACGCAAAATGAGTGGATAAAAGCAATAGAGTGAGGTCCTTCGCCTTCCGATTGCACCAAGCTTCCTTGTAGGGGATCCTTAACACTTGAATGATCTTGGAATGGCTCGATCAAGATTGAAAGGTGGCGGTGGGGTTGCTTGTGTTTTCGGCCGAGAGTGAAAGAGAGAAAGAGAGAGTGATTTGTGTTGGTTAAGTGGGAAATGAATATGATGTGTTATGTCTTGAACTTATAGGCAAAACTCATGCTAATTGTCCAAGGGTTACTATGTCACTAAGATATTAGACATAGATGATTATTATAATCAAATAAAGGACAAGGGTATCCCCCTAGGGGACGAGTTCGGTTGGGGGGGGGGGTCTCCTAGTTAGTTTTCAACCATTAGTTAAACATTAGTTAGTAAATTAGAGATTAACTCGGTTACTAATGTGTTATGTGTTATAGCGGGTGTTAGGGTATTCAGGGACCCTAACTGGCTCAGAAAAAGATAAGTAATGTTATTAACAATATTTTCATGTTCCGGGTATAGTCCGGTTGTTCGGTTGGATAGAGATCCGTTAAAGTGCTTAACAAAGCCTTAAAGTGTCGTTAATACCCTTTTTAGTGACACAACTTATTCCTCCAAAGTGTCGGGAATATTTTCCTCATGTTTTGGCACTTTATTAGTTAGCTAAAAGCTGGATTGTTTATTAAAGTGCTAAGTTTTTGTGCTTAGAGCACGTTTTAGGCACATCCAGTCATTGTAACTTATTCCTAGAGACGCAGTTCTACAACCCTTGTATCCCTACACTCACCACTAGTGTAGTAAAATATTTCTGGCTCATACAGGCCTTAGAGGCACTGTCTGCCTGATGCTGGCTTTATCAGCGTGTTCAATAGGTTATCCGTTTATAGTGCTACTGTGCTTTTCGTGCATCATGTTTGTCACTAAGGTTCAGCATGTAAATAATGTAGTGACGGTAAGTAAAGTATGATGCAGGTATATGCATGTATCAGAAGTCAAGTAGCAGTTCATCAGTAATTTCAAACAAGCATAGTAATTAAGCAGTAATTAATTATTAATTAAGTCGTACGGATACCTGGTTTAGTGAGGGTTCTCACATTCTCCCCCCGTTAGAAAAATTTCGTCCCGAAATTTTAAGTTCTGCTTGTAGATGCAGGGTTCTTAGGAAATAAGTGGGGGTATTTCTCTTTCATCCGGTCCTCACGCTCCCAGGTGTATTCAGGACCATGTCTGGCATTCCAACGAACTTTGACGAGCTTGACACTGCTCCGGCGGGTCTTGTTTACCTTCCAATCCGTAACCTCAACCGGTTCTTCAACGAAATGGAGCGTGTCGTCAACATGAATCTCGTCGATGGGAATGGCAATGGTATCTTGAGTTGGACTTTTCTTCTGGTTGGATACATGAAATGTATCGTGAACTGAATGGAGTTCAGCAGGTAGGTCCAACTTGTATGCTACTAGTCCTATTCTTTCCAAAACTCTGAAAGGACCAATGTAGCGCGGATTTAACTTTCCACGCTTTCCGAAGCGTGCCACACCCTTCCAGGGTGAAACTTTCAATAAAACCATATCTCCAACTTGGAATTCCATGTGTTTCCGGTTTGGATCTGCATAGGCTTTCTGTCTTTCGCGAGCTGCTTTGATGCGTTTTTGAATTTGCGCAATCTTGTCTGTCGTCTCTTGGACGATTTCGGGACCAACAAGCTGTCTATCACTTGCGTCAGCCCAACTTAGGGGTGATCGACACTTGCGTCCGTAAAGAGCTTCGAATGGCGCGGCACCAATACTGGTGTGGTAGCTGTTGTTGTATGAAAATTCGACCAAAGGCAAATGCTTATCCCAGCTACCGCCCAAATCCATAACACACACTCTCAGCATGTCTTCCAAAGTCTGTATCGTCCGCTCGCTTTGCCCGTCGGTCTGCGGGTGAAATGCGGTGCTCAGATTTAATTGTGAGCCAAAAGCTTCTTGGAAGGATTGCCATATCCTTGACACAAACCTTCCGTCTCTATCAGAGATGATCGAGAGAGGCACTCCATGACGTGCGACGATCTCTCTCATGTAAATTTCAGCCAATTTGCTCGTATTATCCTTTTCTCTGATAGGTAAGAAGTGTGCTGACTTTGTTAATCGATCCACTATTACCCAAATAGTGTCATGGCCTCTTGGCGTTCTTGGCAACTTTGTAATAAAATCCATGGAGATTTGTTCCCATTTCCACTTGGGAATCTCAGGTTGTTGCAGAAGTCCCAAAGGCTTCTGATATTCGGCTTTAACCTTAGCGCATGTTAAACATTTGCTCACATACACAACAACATCGCCTTTCATCCTAGGCTACCAATAATAATCTTTGAGATCCTGGTACATCTTATCCGCTCCAGGGTGGATAGAGTACCGCGACTTGTGAGCTTCATCGAAAATAACCTTCCTTAAACCACCAAACAAAGGAACCCAAATCCTTTTCTCAAAACATAACGTTCCTTCCTCGTTTGGTACCAGTAGCTTCTCCATCCCACGGAGATATTCTTCTTCAAGGTTTCCTTCCTTGAGAGCTTCTCTCTGCGCGGCACGAATGCGCAAGGAAGGATCGGTTCGGATAATCATTTCTAAAGCCCTAACCCTTATGGGCTTGATCCTCTCCTTTCGACTTAGGGCATCGGCGACCACATTCGCCTTCCCTGGATGATACTTTATCTCGCAGTCGTAATCATTTAACAACTCAACCCATCGTCTTTGCCTCATATTCAGCTCCTTCTGGTTGAATATGTGTTGTAGGCTCTTGTGATCTGTAAAAATTGTACACTTTGTACCATAAAGGTAGTGTCTCCAGATCTTTAATGCAAAAACCACTGCGCCAAGTTCCAAGTCATGTGTGGTATAGTTCTTTTCCATGTACTTTCAATTGACGCGATGCGTAAGCAATAACCTTTTGGCGTTGCATCAACACACAACCCAATCCTTGGCGTGAGGCGTCACATTATACCACAAAATCATCTGTAACTTCTGGTAGTGCTAAGATTGGCGCATTGCAGAGCTTATCCTTCAATATCTGGAACGCTTCTTCCTGTTTGATTCCCCAATCAAACCTCTTATCTTTCTGCGTGAGGAGCGTCAATGGTTGAGCGATCTTTGAAAAATCCTCAATGAACCTTCGATAGTATCCAGCCAAACCCAAAAATTGTCGAATCTTGGTTGGCGTCTTAGGCGTTTCCCAATTTTTGATCGCTTCGATCTTTGTGGGATCAACATGGATTCCATCTCCATTCACCACATGTCCAAGGAATTGGACCTCATGTAGCCAAAATTCGCACTTAGAGAATTTGGCATACAGCTGTTCTTTCTTCAGCAACTCCAAAATAGCTCTTAAATGTTGTTCGTGCTCAGCCTTTGTTCTTGAATAAATCAAGATGTCGTCGATGAACACAATCACGAACTTGTCCAAGTACGGCTTGCAAACTCTATTCATCAAATCCATAAAAACTGCAGGTGCGTTTGTCAACCCAAACGGCATAACTAGGAACTCGTAGTGTCCATAACGAGTTCTGAAGGCTGTCTTCGGTATACTTTCCTCTTGTATCCTTAACTGATGGTATCCAGATCGCAAGTCGATCTTTGAGTAAAAGCTTGAGCCTTGCAGTTGGTCAAACAGATCATCAATCCTTGGCAGAGGGTATCTATTCTTGATCGTCAGCTTGTTCAGCTCCCGGTAGTCTATGCACATTCGAAAACTACCGTCCTTCTTCTTGACAAACAGGACTGGAGCTCCCCAAGGCGAGAAGCTTGGTCGGATAAACCCTTGTCTAACAACTCTTGAAGTTGTGTTGACAGTTCCTGCTTCTCAGACGGAGTAAGTCTATAAGGTGCCTTAGCCACAGGAGCGGCGCCTGGAACTAAATCGATGTGAAACTCTACTTGCCTCTGAGGTGGCAGTCCAGGTAAGTCCTCTGGGAAGACTTCTGGATATTCCCTCATGACAGGGATGTCTTCGATCTCGGCTCAGCAGCCTTCTTATCCACAATGTGTGCCAGGAAGCAGCACATCCCTTTTGTAAACACTTACGAGCTTTTAGGCAACTGATAATTCTTAAAGGCGTATCCCGCTTCTCCCCATGAACCACGATTGTTTCTCCATCTTCGGTTGGGATACGAATGATCTTTTCGTGACAGACAATCTCAGCCTTGTTGTTTGATAACCAATCCATTCCTACTACCACGTCGAAGCTTCCCAACTTGACTGGTAGTAGATCCAAAGTAAACTCACGTTCTCCCAATTTGATTACACATCCTCTGACCACTTCATTAGCTTCTACTAACTTTCCATTTGCCAATTCGATTGAGTACGGGATATCTAATTTACTAGCGGCTAACCCAAGCATATTCTTAAACTCTAACGATACGAAGCTATAATCCGCACCAGTATCAAACAGAATAGACACAAAGCGTTGGTTTATAGGGAACGTACCAGTGACAACGTTGGGATCCTGGCGCGCTTCCCTCGCTTCAATGTTAAACACTCTTCCGCGGGCTTAATTCAATCCTGGGCAGTCCCTCTTATAATACCCAATGTCACCGCAGTTAAAACAACCCAATCTTTGACCATTACCTCCTTCGTTTCCCGCTTGATTGTTGTTTTGATTTCGGTTCGCGTTACCCGCTTGATTCACGTTGTTGCCTCGGTCTCCATTTCCTTCATTGTTTCCTTGTACACGATTACCATTTCCACCACGATTATTGTTCCTACTACCAAAACCTCCTTGGCCTCCCCGGCCAGTACTAGCCCAGCAAGAATCCTTCAAGTGGCCAACCTTTCCACAAGCTTCACATACTTTTGGCCCACACCGGCCAGAATGATGATGTTGGCAGGAGTTACACTTGGGCAGTGAACCCTTATACCTTTTCTCCTTTCTTCCCAGCACCGTTTGTAGCTTGGACCGATGTGCTTGACTCTCCTTTCTTGCCAACACTGCTTGTACCCTGTTTGAGGTCCGAAAACTTCCCTTTATTACCCCCGGACGACTCTACGTGAGTCTCCTTCTTCTTTGGCTCAACCTCCGAAAACTTGTTCAGGCAGATAGCCTTCTCAGTGAGAGCTACGCTCAAATCGATTGCCTCAGTAATTGTTGCAGGCTTGGAAGAGGTCATCATTCCTATGATTTGAGGAGCTAAACCCCAAATGAAGCGCTCAATTTGCTTGGATTCCGGTGTCACCATATAAGGTACCATATGAGGTAGGTCGTGGAATCTCTGAACGTACTCCGTGATTTTTGGATCGTCCATCCTCAAATGCCAAAACTCAGTCTCCAACCTTTGTATCTCAGCATGAGAACAATACTTCTTTTTCCTCAACTCCTTTAACTCAGCCCAGGTCAATGCGTAAGCAGCGGCTTCACCAAGAGTTTGCATTTGTAAGTTCCACCAGGACAGGGCTCCGTCCAAGAATAGCCCAGAAATGCAGGTAACTTGCTGGTCTGGAGCGCACTTGCTCATTCGGAGAACAGAGTCTGTTTTCTCAGCCCATCTTACAGAAGCAATAGCACCTCTGGTGCCGTCAAAGTTTACAGGCTTGCAGCCAAGAAACTGCTTGTATGTGCACCCTGCACATGGGTTAGAATATACAATTGGTATTAGCAAACATGCTAGAGATATCCAATTACATCATGGTATGCCTAAATGATTAGTATTACCATGAGGCGGATTGTTATTGCCGGTATTGCCAGAATTACTTCCGCTAGTTCCTCCTTGTGAGGCTGCGTACTGTGCAATGGCGGCAGCGATGATTTGTTGAAGTCCTGCCTCGTTGGCAGGCATGCGCGGATCGCGTTTCGGGTGGCATCTTCTAAAAGATGGTTCACGTTGGTCAGGTGATAGTAAGTAAAGTGTACGTATGTAATATCAACACATAACATCTCATGTTATAAATAAATCACCCATATCGATAGCCTCTGTAATGGTTGAGGGCTTCGAGGTAGTAACCATGCCCCTAATCTGGGGTGCAAGTCTCCAAATGAATCGCCCAATCCTTTTGAACTCCGGTTTGACTAAGTAGGGGACGACCCTAGACAAGTCGTGAGTTTGCTGGACGTATTCAGGAATCCCTGGTCCGTCCATTTTCAATTCCAGAACTCCACCTTAAGCTTCTGGATTTCAGCCCTAGAACAGTATTTCTTCTCCATCATTTCTTTGAGCTCGTCCCAGCTCAGTGCGTTAGCAGCATCTTGTACCAAGGGTCTGAACCTGGAGGTTCCATTATGAGAGTGTGCCATCTAGAAATAACCCCGAGATATAGGTAACACTCTGTTGGGGCGAACAGTTACTCATTCTTAGAATGGAGTCAGTCTTTTTGGACCAACGAACAAATGCCACGATGCCTCCTGTTTCGCCAAAGTTCAAAGGCTTGCATTTCAGGAACTGCTTATAGGTGCAGCCAGTTGGAGGGTTATTTCCAGTAATGCCATCACTGTGCTTAGAGCGGAGGGCTTCATGTCGTGCATTTGCCTGTGAAATGCGTTCTTGCAGCTCGGCTTCTGTCCTTGGCAGTGTACTGGTGTCTGTGACACGTCTGGGTGACATTCTCTTCTGTCGAAGTGGTATGAAACGTTTCAATTGTCTATGAGATATATAGCACCATAAGCCATCATGTAATCACCCAATTTCACACGTAAATATACTCAATGTATGAGTCGGGAAATAAATTTCCGAGCTTTCACATAGGCTTGCCAAATTGGCTTATTGCTTGTAATAGAATGAACTCGAGGCTACATCGCCTTGGTCATTCGTGTTTAAGTTATTTCCTGCTACATTGGTTTTCATTAGCTTGACCCACAGAGTCCACCAGGATTCCTGTGCACTACAAGTCGTTATTACGTGGGCCCCCGTAATAATAAATTGTCTTGCACATTTACCCCAAATTTTCTCTCGTCCAAGCAGATGATCAATAAGGAGTAACAGCAGGTGCATCGGCATGAACAGTGTCATGCTCCGATGCGGGGTCAGGAGCAATGCCTGGCTCAGGGGCCACAGCCGGCTCTGGATCAACAAACTCCATCACAAAATCAGCAAACATAGGGTCGACATGGACAACAGAATCCTCCAAGGGCTGGCCTAAGTGTATGAACTCCATGTCATGGTCTGGATCAAAACCAGGTGGAAGAACTGGATTATCCTCAATTATCGTGATCAAACTCAAAGCTGTGCGCGAAAACTGGTGCAGCTGATGATGCCATATCAGGGTCGGCGTCGTGTGAGTGGTGCTGCACTCCCGGTGTATGCAAAGATGCGGACGTCACAGACTCAAATGAGTCTGGGACAGGTGAATGAGCATGAGCCTCCTCTGCAGGAGCGTCAGCAAGCAGTAGGCTACCACCAGCAGCAATAGGGCCTCGCCCTCAAGTGGGTCCTCCTCTAATAGATCGACATCGTCGTCAGAGACAACGTCGGGGGGGGGGGGGGGGCATATCAACAACGGGATAAGCGGCAAGGGGCACAGGAGCAGGGACCACCGCGAGTGGCAAATTCCCAACAAGATGGCCATCAGCAGGCTCTGCTACGACATCAGGCAGTGCAAAGGGCTGAAAGTCGTCATCGTCTGTGCCGGTAGTATCGGAAATGTACACCTCGTGCTCCGATGAAACTATGTCGTCTGATACTATGGCCATGGGATTCGTAGTGTCCATCTCTCTAGTACATGATGAAGGCATGACGTTTGTAACACAAACACACATACGTATAACAATCAATCATATTAACATATTAGTCACCAAGTAAGCAATCAAATAGTTCTCCTAGTCCCACTAGCCTCCCAGTCTCCTAGACTGATACTCCTAGTCTCACTAGCCAAATTCTCCCAGCCTCTTAGACTGCTCTTCCTAGTCTCACTAGCCAAATTTTCCCAGCCTCTAAGACTGCTCTTCCTAGTCTCACTAGCCAAATTCTCCCAACCTCTTAGACTGCTCTTCCTAGTCTCACTAGCCAACTACCTCGATCTCCCAGACCGAGCCTCGGCCTCCAAGACCGAGCCTCAGCCTCCAAGACTGAGCCTATAAATAATAAATAAAATGTGCTCAACATTTGTTTGTAAAAACGTTTTGGATCTGGACTTAAGTGGTGTGCAGTAAAAATGTTTTCGTGAGAGCCCTAGTGATCATAGTCTAGACTCGAGAAAGAATCCTAGTTCGCTATGATCAGGGCTCTGATACCAAGCTGTCACACCCTGGCTTTGCGGAAGCGTGGTTAATTTGGTGTGACTTCTTAATACCATAGCTTAACCATAACAAGGCTATATGGAATAAAACCATGCAAGATCATCCATTTAATTAAGTTTTAAAAACCAAATACAACAACATTGTCTCAACGGAAACACATCCTAACGACATAAACATTGTTCAACAAACACAACATAACATAAGCATAGTTTAAGGACTGTGACTTATCCAGGAAAGAGTCACATTCCCTAAACCCGGATGACCTCGTAACTAGTGCAGCGGGAAAACGTGTCATACCGCGCCAGATCCTTTAATTCCCTGAAATACATGTAAGTTGAAAAATCAACAATAATGTTGAGCGAGTTCATGTGTAAGTGAGTATGTAAAACACTTGTAAGTATAAAAATCCTGGTATGTAGCAAATAAGGAAAAAGAGATCACCAATGGTTTGCAAGGCCATTGATATGTGTGAAGTGCAAGTAGGAAGACTCAAACCTAGCAGATTTAGCGTTGGGTACAAAGTCACCCCGACGTCCGTTCTGTTTGGGCCTGGGGCTGGGCTCGCTACACCCAGATAGATCTACCGCTTACGTCCCTCGGTCCTACAATGAGGATTAATGGCCTCCAGTTCCCGCCTACCCACTCACATGATCTAAGTAGTAACCCTCCTTACGCTAACCATACCATGTATAAAGTACTCGTAATCATAGTAACATGTATTTCACCCCCGCAGTTTAGAAAACTGAAAACAGTTAAGAGAAAAGGGGGACATGAACTCACAGTGGTGCGTCTCTACCAAGTATACCTCCAAATCAAGCAGCTGTGTGACGACCTACACGTACTAACTCTATTAGACGGACGGCCGTGCCTTAGCTTTATGGTTTAAGTTTTTGGGAAATAGTTAGACAACTATTTCGTGTTTACATTCTGTATATACTTGGTAGTTATTTTCCTTCCCAAGGATGGGAGATTTAATACATGTGTGTTTGAAATATTCGAATTACACTATTAAGTCTCACTTAATATATCTTATTTGTAATTCCAAAATATAAATATTCTTCCCAAAAATATTATATTTTAATACATCAATATTCCCAAAATAATACCTTGACAAAAATGCGCGTTAAGTCATAATTTCTCAAAATGCGTAAGTTACGTTTTAAATGATCGAGTGGTAATAATAATTACCGGTGTAACTTATATATTTATCATAGAGACGTTCGTATTATTTTGGATCCATTAACATTCGATAGTATTATTTTTACCCTAAAAATAATACTAGTATTTTCACAAAATAATCATAAAAATTCGCAAGCGATGTTTTGAAAAATATATATTTACTAAATACATATATTTATCACGTTTTATTTTGTGAAATCCCACCTCCGATGTTTTGTAAATAAGTCGTGGCGAAATCTATAATTTGAAAACAAGTCGAAAAGTATTCCTAACACTTATAGTGAAAATATTTCTAAGTGTTAGGTTTTTGGAAAAATTTCGTCAGAGTTTCCCCTGTAACTGGAGGTGGCCACGCTTTCAAGCGTATCATTTTCTTTTATAAATCAAACCAACATTCTCTTTATTCAATCAAAACAATGTCCAAAACAACAAACTGGTAAATAAATATGTATATCGCATGAATTACATGAACTTGCGTTTTATCCAAGAATATAAAGTAAATTCCATTACTTTTAGTGGATCTTTAACTCGGTTACTAATGTGTTATGTGTTATAGCGGGTGTTAGGGTATTCAGGGACCCTAACTGGCTCAGAAAAAGATAAGTAATGTTATTAACAATATTTTCATGTTCCGGGTATAGTCCGGTTGTTCGGTTGGATAGAGATCCGTTAAAGTGCTTAACAAAGCCTTAAAGTGTCGTTAATACCCTTTTTAGTGACACAACTTATTCCTCCAAAGTGTCGGGAATATTTTCCTCATGTTTTGGCACTTTATTAGTTAGCTAAAAGCTGGATTGTTTATTAAAGTGCTAAGTTTTTGTGCTTAGAGCACGTTTTAGGCACATCCAGTCATTGTAACTTATTCCTAGAGACGCAGTTCTACAACCCTTGTATCCCTACACTCACCACTAGTGTAGTAAAATATTTCTGGCTCATACAGGCCTTAGAGGCAGTGTCTGCCTGATGCTGGCTTTATCAGCATGTTCAATAGGTTATCCGTTTATAGTGCTACTGTGGTTTTCGTGCATCATGTTTGTCACTAAGGTTCAGCATGTAAATAATGTAGCGACGGTAAGTAAAGTATGATGCAGGTATATGCATGTATCAGAAGTCAAGTAGCAGTTCATCAGTAATTTCAAACAAGCATAGTAATTAAGCAGTAATTAATTATTAATTAAGTCGTACGGATACCTGGTTTAGTGAGGGTTGTCACATTGGCACTAGGTAAAAGCACCCGAGACTCCGGATGAAGATCAAGCGACTTTCAAGAACCGAACGCACCAAACCAAGCTTGCGCATTGATCTATTTTGTTTTAGTTAATATGTAAACCTTGAACATTACATTTTGAAGGTTTAAACAATAGGATGATGTCTAGTATTTTTTGTTCCTGTACAATCGTAAACCCAACAAAGTTTTTGTAAGCTCACATTTTTGTTATAAATGCGTGTTAATATTTTAAAATTCTGTTATTTAAAGATGGGTCTTACAAGTTGGTAATCAGAGCTCAAGGTTGTTAATAAAGTGTGTTCGGTTCAAGCTTGATCAAGCATCCGGTAAGAGTTAATTGTTTTAAGTAGACTTGGTAAATATAGAAAGGAAACATGAATCGACGTGCACGGAAACAGTGTGTTAACACACTCAAACCCGGGAAGTGCATTAAATAAGAACGGTTAAAGCAAGTTATGGACTTGATTAAACCGAAGTAAATAAACCATATGTTATAGATGAAATGTTTAACGATTGGTGTAAACATTTCAGTTTTAAAGATGGCGGATAAAGGTAACGACGATGCGGTGCCGAGAGTCACCGAGCAAATGAGAGTAGTGATTGCCGAGGAGGTTGGAAAGGCAATCGAAAATAGTTTGTCCGGTTTTATTGATAAGATCCAAAACACGGTACTATCGATGGTTGATGAGAGAATCAAGAAATTGGAAGATAGTGCCAATATAGCGAAGGAAAAGTCCAGAGGACGAAAGTCTTGTTCATACAAAGAGTTCATGGCGTGCAAACCGCCAGTTTATAATGGGGAGGTTGACCCGATAGTATGCCAATGATGGCTAAGCGACATCGAGGGAGTGTTTGAAAGGACCCATTGTGATACAGATAACTACGTAGCCTATGGTACGGGTCAATTAAGAGGTCAAGCGAAAGACTGGTGGGATAACAAGAAGAAAGAAATTGGAAGTGAAGCGGCTAAGGCTATGACATGGGATGAATTTAAGACGCCGTTTCTTAAACATCACAGTCCCAAGGCGGTCATTAACCGAATAAAAAAAATTCATGCAGCTTAGACACAAGGGTGAGTCCATCGACAAAATCACGGGAATGTTCATGGATAAGATGAAGTTTTGTGATGAACTGGTGACAAATGAAGAACAGAAGATATATTACTACTACAACATGTTGAGCACCGAGTATAGGGAGTTTATGACTCCTTCAAAATATGAGACCCTTACCGAGATCATAAATGTTGCTCAGGAACGGGAGATTGAATTGAAAAAGCAAGTTGAACGGGGCGAACGAAGGGCACATGATGTTAATCCAAGCCCTACTAAGAAAGCACGGATGAACGAAACAGTGAAGAAATCGAACCCAAAAGGCGGGTCGCCAAGTTGCAAAATCTGCGGAGAGGGTCATAAGGGCGAGTGTTGCTTCAAGGATAAACCCTGTCCCATATGTCGGAAAACGGGACATGTGGCTTCAACATGCCCGGATAAAGTGACAGTTTGCTACAATTGCTATCGACCGGGTCACAAAAAGTCGGAATGCCCAGAACTAGTGGGAAAGAAAGATGGGCAAGACACGAAGGGTGAAGCCTCGAAAGCAAAGGCTAGATCTTTTCATCTAACCGCCGCAGAAGCAAAAATAGAACCCGAAGTGGTTTCAGGTGTATTTGCTGTAAACTCGATTCCTGCACGTGTATTGTTTGATACGGGTGTAAATAAATCCTTTATTTCATATGGGTTTATTCAAAATCCTTCATTTGTTCTAACAAATTTACCTATGCCTTTAGAAGTAGAGATAGGTAATAACAAGAGTTTTATCGTTTGTGATGTATGTCAAAATTGCAAATTGAGCATCGACGGTGAAGAATACTCAATAGACTTGATCCCGATGTCGATGGGAGAATTTCAAGTGATCGTGGGTATGGATTGGTTATCCCGATACCACGCAAAGGTGGCATGTTTCCGGAAGGAGATAAAACTGACGTCTCCTAGCGGAAAGCACGTTACCATATATGGCGAAAAAGGGGGTAACCCTGTGGTATGTACAATGCTAGAGGCTCACAGACTTATGAAAGATGGATGCAAAGCATATATGGTATACGCAAGCGAGTCGGAGAAAGAGTTCCCAAAAATCGGAGACGTACCCGTAGTACGTGATTATGAAGATGTGTTCCCAGAAGATTTACCGGGAATACCACCAGAATAGGAGGTAGAGTTCGGAATTGAATTGATTCCGGGCACAAAACCTGTGGCCAAGGCGCCATATCGGCTCGCGCCATCGGAACTACAAGAATTGATGCCTCAAATCCAAGATCTGCTCGACAAAGGATTTATCCGACCGAGTGTATCTCCGTGGGGCGCACCAGTACTATTCGTGAAAAAGAAGGACGGAAGTATGTGCATGTGTATCGACTACCGAGAGTTAAACAAACTCACGGTGAAAAATCGATACCTACTTCCAAGAATTGATGACTTATTTGACCAGCTACAAGGAGCGAGTTGGTTTTCAAAGATTGACCTCAGATCGGGTTATCACCAGTTAAAGGTCAAGGAGGAAGAAGTACCGAAGACGGCCTTTCGTACACGGTACGGGCATTACGAGTTCCTCGTGATGCCCTTTGGGTTGACCAATGCACCCGCGGTTTCATGGTCCTCATGAACCGGGTTTGCAAACCTATGCTGGATAAGTCGATAATCGTGTTTATCGATGACATTCTAGTATATTCGAAAAATGAAGCTGAGCATGTGTATTATTTGCAAGAAGTGTTAGAGACACTCAGACGAGAAAAGCTGTATACAAAATTCTCGAAGTGCGCTTTTTGGTTACGAGAGGTGCAGTTTCTCGGGCATATCATTAGAGCTGACAGGGTACTAGTAGATCCGTCAAAAATAGAAGCCGTGTCAAAATGGAGCACTCCGAAGAATCCTTCAGAAATCCGAAGCTTTTTAGGGCTCGCGGGATACTATCGGAGATTCATACAAGATTTCTCTAAAATTGCCTTACCATTAACCAAATTGACTCGCAAGGAGGAAAGATTTGTATGGGGCATTGAACAAGAGAAAGCCTTCCAAACACTCAAAGAAAAGTTAACTCACGCTCCGGTATTAACCTTGCCGGATGGAGTCGACGACATGGTGGTTTACTCGGATGCGTCACATTCGGGGCTCGGATGTGTTTTGATGCAACGAGGTAAGGTCATAGCCTATGCCTCGAGGCAACTGAAGATCCATGAAAAGAAGTACCCGACTCATGACCTTGAGTTAGCAGCAGTGGTATTTGCCTTAAAAATATGGAGGCATTATTTATATGGGGTAAAATGCACTATCTTTACCGACCATAAAAGTTTGAAATACTTCTTCGATCAGAAGGAATTAAACATGAGGCAGAGGCGATGGTTGGAAACAGTCAAGGATTATGATTATGAGATACACTACCACCCTGGGAAAGCCAATGTAGTGGCAGATGCTTTGAGCCGAAAGGCAGACTATGCCCCGATACGGGTACAATCGATGCAGCTTATTGTGACCTCGTGCTTACTAGAACAAATCCGAGAAACACAAGTTGAAGCAGTGAAGGTGGAAAACTGGAAGAAGGAAAGAATAGTCGGCCAATTTAAGGATCTCGTAGATGGCAACAACGGTTTGAAAACACGTTTCGGTAGAATCTGGGTTCCTAACTCGTGTGGAGTTAAAAAGCTTCTACTTGATGAAGCTCAAAAATCCCGTTATTCCATTCATCCAGGAGCGACCAAGATGTATAACGACTTGAAACAAAATTATTGGTTGCCCGGAATGAAAAGAGATGTAGTAAAATATGTGGAAAAATGCTTGACATGTCTACAAGTCAAAGCAGAGCACCAAAAACCATACGGTAAACTACAACCGTTGGAAATTCTGGTTTGGAAATGGGAACATATTACAATGGACCTATTAACCAAACTACCAAAGACGAACCGCGGATTTGATGCTATATGGGTAGTTGTTGACAGACTGACAAAGAGTGCTCATTTTATCCCGATACATGAAACATATACGTCAGAAAAGATGTCTAAAGTATATACTAATGAGATAGTGGCACGCCACGGAGTACCGGTATCCATCGTGTCCGATAGAGATACCCGATTCACTTCAAATTTTTGGCGAGATTTTCAAGAGCAAATGGGGACGAAATTGTTCATTAGCATCGCGTACCATCCTCAGACGGATGGACCGCGCGAAAGAACAATACAAACATTGGAAGACATGCTACGGGCATGTATTATCGACTTCGGAGGTAGTTGGGATGTTTATCTACCATTGGTCGAATTTTCATATAATAACAGCTACCATGCTAGTATCGGTATGGCTCCGTACGAAATGCTTTACGGTAGGATATGCCGGACCCCAGTGTGTTGGGATGAGGTGGGTCCACGTGAACTCGCCCATAAAGACATAGTTCGAGCCACCAATGAGAATATTGTTATGGTTCGGACACACTTAAAGGCGGCTCAGGATAGACAAAAGTTGTATGCGGACAAAAGGAGAAGGCCGATCGAGTTTCAGGTAGGTGACAAGGTCATGCTTAAGGTATCCCCATGGAAGGGGATTATCCGGTTCAGAAAAAGAGGAAAATTAAGCCCGAGATTTATTGGGCCGTTTAAAATTGTCGAACAATTAGGAAAGGTAGCATACCGCCTTGAACTACCAGAGGAATTAAGCGGAATTCATAGCACATTCCATGTGTCACATCTTCGGAAATGTCTAGCTGACGAAACAGCTGATATCCACTAAGATAATATCGAGGTGGATGATAGCCTTAACTATGTGGTGAAGCCGATTGCGATTTTGGATTATAAGTTGAAAAGCTTAAGGAACAAAGAGATTAACCAAGCAAAGGTCAAGTGGGAGCACATAAAGGGCTCGGATACCACATGGGAATCCGAGGAGGAGATGCAACGACTCTACCCTACATTATTCGGTACGTAATCCGGTTTCGGGGACGAAACCCTTTTTAAGGGAGGTGGACTTGTAACATCCCGGAATTTATAAAACTTTAAATTAGATTTATAAAGTATTAATCAAACAAGAACCAACTAACTAGGAATCGATAACCCAGTTAGTTACGAGTCTTGAAGTGGCATATAATAAGGTTAAAACCTCTAAACTATAAGTTAAACAAAAGTTTAGGGACCAAACTTGTAAAAACTGAAACTTGGATGTTTAAAATAGCAAATAACACACCAATCACACACATGTGTGTGTGTCTGGTCGAACAGAACAAGGGGGCGATCAGGGGTTTCTTCTTCAAACCCTAATTCTCACAAAAAAACCCCCAAATTGATGCCCATAATCAGCTCTAAATCAAGTTTCAAACATGAATTAGTGATCACCTCGTTGAAGGGATCATAAGGTATGCAAAATTTTGGTATTTTGATTCATCTTGAATTTTAGGTTAATTGAGAAAAACGAAATTGAGCTTGATTATGTGTTCTGTAGTTAAAATTAGAAGTGATATGATGTCTAGGGATAAACCCTAGATGATTTCTTGTTAAAATCTTGCATCATACTTGTAGGGTCATTAATCACCATTGTAGGTGATCAATGGGTTTGTAGAAATTAGATAAACACTAGGATTATGATTCTTGTTTTAGTGTAATCTGAATTTATGAGGTAATTTTTGAAATATTGATGTTAAAATTATGTGTAGATGTGCCTAATTAAAGTTGATAGAGATGGAAATAACAAGACATGAACTTAGTATTGATTATGTAAAAATCTGAACCGCTAGGTGTTTGTTAAAACGCCTAAGTGAGGATTAAAATGTTAAAGACGTGACAACCCTCACTAAACCAGGTATCCGTACGACTTAATTAATAATTAATTACTGCTTAATTACTGTGCTTGTTTGAAATTACTGATAAACTGCTACTTGATTTCTGATACATGTACTTACTTGCATCATACTTTACTTACCGTCACTACATTATTTACATGCTGAACCTTAGTGACAAACATGATGCACAAAAAGCACAGTAGCACTATAACGGATAACCTATTGAACATGCTGATAAAGCCAGCATCAGGCAGACACTGCCTCTAAGGCCTGTATGAGCCAGAAATATTTTACTACACTAGTGGTGAGTGTAGGGATACAAGGGTTGTAGAACTGCGTCTCTAGGAATAAGTTACAATGACTGGATGTGCCTAAAACGTGCTCTAAGCACAAAATTCAGCACTTTACATAATAATTCAGCTTCTAGCTACTTAATAAAGTGCCAAAACATGAGAACAATATTACTAGACACTTTCCAAAGTGTCAGAAATGAGTTGTGTCACT